>JAOTOM010001486.1:0-70184 GCA_034440615.1 Ashinkailepas kermadecensis | reverse complement strand
TCATCAACACTGAGAACCTGTATAATCGAATATCTGTAATACTCAGTGCTGAGTGTCCAGCACCTGCCCTGCAATACTCAGTGCTGGGTGTCCAGTACCTGCCCTGCAATTCCTGCAATGTTTAGTGCTGAGGTTCCAGTACCTGTCCTGCAATACCTGCAATATTCAGTGTTGAGTGTCCAGTACCTGCCCTGTAATACTCAGTGTTGGGTATCCAGTACCTGTCCTGCAACACATGCGATACTCAGTGTTGAGTGTCCAGCACCTGCCCTGCAATACATGCAATACTTATTGCTGGGTGCCCGGTGCCTGCCCTGCAAGACCTGCAATACTCATAGCGGTTTGGCATCTTCCACGATACAATAAGCGTGGATGAATCAATGGTACATACATACCACATTGTGGACGGCATTCGTGCAAGATGTACATATAAGATGTACATATAAGATGTACATATAAGATGTACATATAAGATGTACATATAAGATGTACATATAAGATGTACATATAAGATGTACATATAAGATGTACATATAAGATGTACATATAAGATGTACATATAAGATGTACATATAAGATGTACATATATGCAAAGACAGCCAATAAGATTTCGATACACAAATGGAATGATGTGCTCCTGTTCTGGCTATCCACACCGCATGCAGCTGTATGCTGGGCGAGCAGACTCAACATCACAAGTTAACTCGGAAACGGTGCTCAGGATATGCTGTGACCGGCCAGTAACCCAGAGCAACACTCCGTGTATTCCGAGTTTTCCACTTAGATATAGCTTGTGGAGGACCTTCGTGAAATGGGCTTCAAGATAACTAACACCGTGGGAGATGAAAGAACAAGCAAGTGCCCCTTGAATTACCGAAAAAGGAGATGAAAACGGTGCCTCATGATGCTTATGATTTATGATGCCACGAAGAAGTCTATATGTGCAGCGTTGGTGCACAATTGCATGCATGTTCGGGAGTGCTTTTCCATTGATTAAAACGGACCGTGGAAAAGTACAGGAGTGCTTTCCCATAGGGTTCTACGTTAAGCCTCAGAGGTGCTCGGCAGGTTTCATGGATACACAGGCACCACTGAAGGAATAAAATGATCCACCCATGATCCTCAGATGAACCGACGTCCTGCTTCCAATCATACTACTCTTGTGCCAGCTGGCAAAACATCACGTTATTCTGTCGAAGAATGAAAACGCATTTATATTCCTCAGCTAGACATCAAGAATAACAACAAAGGCATGAGCGTCTCGGACGTGCTAGACAAGCTGTTGTCGAGCCACCTACCGAGCATGGGAAGCAGTGGTGGTGCAGCTTGTTTCCGGAGGCTCTACACGTGGCTGTCCTATCAGCATGGCTTTTGCGCAGTCATGCGGATACGGCATGGGTGTGAAAATGAAGCAAAGGTGGCTCACCTGCAGTTCATTCGTGAAATCCCGGTAGCGTTACTGCGCCCACAGCCGAGGATTCCGCATCACAGGACGGCACCACGGTTATTATTTTTCGTGAAATAAGGTGAGATACACCATTTAACATTTAATAGGCGTCCTTCCCAAACAAGGATCAATATCGTGCTTCTTGGTGTGTGTTTAGGTTCGATGTGTGTTCCTCGGTTATAGAGGCGTCATCTGTATATGAATTATGCATATGTTCACCATTACGGATTGTGAGACACAAGCATCTCGCAACACTAGGAACACGCAACCTAAAAGAAATAAGTGATTACCAAACGGAAATAAGTGATTACTAAAATGATTTACACTGCAGATGCGTACGTCAGTACTTATCATAGATGAGTGATCCGAACCTGTAAAGTTTACACACCTAGCAAAACAGTATTATCCGAGACAGCATGCCGATTTTTAGAGATCGCGTTGGTAGTCGTGAAATCAGGATCGAAAATTCCAATCTATCTGGTATTGTACTGAAGGTACTTGGCTGTGTGAGTCACCATTGCTCCATAAGTGGAACATGCTCAGAACCATCTTATCGATTTATCTAATAAACCATTCGCTGTCAGATGCTTAATCATCTCACCCGTATTATCCCTATTACAATCGAAGCAACTTTATTCTCGCTAGTTAATTCGGCAGGTTGGCGGTTAATGGAGCATTTAATTGTGAACATCGAAAGTTGCTGCCCCACCGGCTGCACAACATGTCTCCTCCCAGCCACCGGCTGCACAACATGTCTCCTCCCAGCCACCGGCTGCACAACATGTCTCCTCCCAGCCACCGGCTGCACAACATGTCTCCTCCCAGCCACCGGCTGCACAACATGTCTCCTCCCAGCCACCGGCAGCACAACATGTCTCCTCCCAGCCACCGGCTGCACAACATGTCTCCTCCCAGCCACCGGCTGCACAACATGTCTCCTCCCAGCCACCGGCAGCACAACATGTCTCCTCACAGCCACCGGCTGCACAACATGTCTCCTCCCAGCCACCGGCAGCACAACATGTCTCCTCCCAGCCACCGGCTGCACAACATGTCTCTACCAGCCACTGGCTGCACAACATGTCTCCTCTCAGCCACCGGCTACACAACATGTCTCCTCCCAGCCACCGGCAGCACAGCACGTCTCCTCCCAGCCACCGGCAGCACAGCACGTCTCCTCCCAGCCACCGGCTGCACAACATGTCTCCTCCCAGCCACCGGCAGCACAGCACGTCTCCTCCCAGCCACCGGCAGCACAGCACGTTTCCTCCCAGTCCCAGAACGGCTCAAGCGCCTCAATGCGTCATGGTTCAGCCACACCCTGGCGTTGAACGACAGGACAAGCATATATTGTTTAGCTATGTGCATCAAGGAAAGCCGGAGACGCGGCATGTCGTGAATGGTGAATGAGAGGATCTCCATCTCGACAGCAAGCCTAACATTCACCTTGCAAGTTCCTCTTAAATTGGGCTTCATTCGCATGCAACACATTCCGAATCAATTCACCGAGCAAACAACGAAAGCGCACGGCGACGGCTGCTGCAATATTTATGGCCGGAAACCGGTTCACAAAACCAATAAGATGATCGCAAATACGCCTCCAGTAAACCCTATCGACGGTGTGAAAGTGCACCGCTGTAATTTCAACTGTCCATCCCGGATCATCTACACATTCGATACATGCAGAGTGCGCACCTAGTCTGAAAGTGAAAACCTGGCGCTCACCATTCACAGACCGCGCGCCAACGTGCAGTAGGCGGCAGCTCGTCGGACAGCGTACGCTTCCACTTTCATTCTCGTGGAACGCGATACCCACTGCGAGGTCCTCCTCGATTTCGAACACTAAATCTCCATGCAATTTGCAGGAAGGCAATCTCTTGCATACATGCACGACAGAGAAGCTGCAGGCACGGTGGGGACACGGCTCCAGTGACAGACACACAGCCAGGACGCTGCCAACATTTCGCTCCGGTGTTACACGGAGGATGTCACTGCCAATTACCTGCTGCATCGAGAGAGGAGAGGAGCAGGGATATAGAGAGAGAGAGAGAGAGAGAGAGAGAGAGAGAGAGAGAGAGAGAGAGAGAGAGAGAGAGATAGAGAAGATAGAGAGATAGAGAGTAGAGATAGAGAGATAGAGAGATAGAGAGATAGAGAGAGAGATAGAGAGAGATAGAGAGATAGAGATATAGAGAGATAGAGAGTAGGAGAGATAGAGAGATAGAGAGTAGAGAGAGAGATAGAGAGATAGAGATAGAGAGATAGAGAGATAGAGAGTAGAGAGATAGAGAGATAGAGAGTAGAGAGATAGAGAGATAGAGAGATAGAGAGATAGAGAGATAGAGAGTAGAGAGATAGAGAGATAGAGAGAGAGAGAGAGAGAGAGAGAGAGAGAGAGAGAGAGAGATAGAGAGAGAGAGAGAGAGAGAGAGAGAGAGAGAGAGAGAGAGAGAGAGAGAGAGAGAGAGAGAGAGAGAGAGAGAGATAGAGAGATAGAGAGATAGAGAGATAGAGAGATAGAGAGATAGAGAGATAGAGAGATAGAGAGTAGAGAGATAGAGAGATAGAGAGATAGAGAGATAGAGAGATAGAGAGATAGAGAGATAGAGATAGAGATAGAGAGTAGAGAGATAGAGAGATAGAGAGATAGAGAGATAGAGAGATAGAGAGATAGAGAGATAGAGAGATAGAGAGTAGAGAGATAGAGAGATAGAGAGATAGAGAGATAGAGATAGAGAGATAGAGAGATAGAGAGATAGAGAGATAGAGAGATAGAGAGATAGAGAGATAGAGAGATAGAGAGATAGAGAGATAGAGAGATAGAGAGAGAGAGAGAGAGAGAGAGAGAGAGAGAGAGAGAGAGAGAGAGAGAGAGAGAGAAAATGGATCAATACCGGTATGTATTTTGTCTATCCATAAACGCTACTGCAAGGTTATTCGCAGTATGCATCCATAACGCACTGAAATAATCAACAGCCGTTGTTACCCTGCTGGCTCGGTTGCCAGTGCTGGTGTAACTGAAGGATCAGCGTGGGTGTAGGCACTGAGAAAGGAGCTTCTCCACCGCAGCCCGTGATTGGGCATTGCGTCGGTTATGAGACCAACTCATTATACGTATTATACGGTATTATACTTACAGTATCATAAGTACGGTATAATAATTACGGGCTTACGGTATTATACTGAATCCACCCTTCTAACTTCTGCGAAATCCGCACTGCTTATTTCAATGATTCACTTGAGACATTGCGTCCTACTGGATCAGTGACACGATAACTGTCTGAAAGTTAGGGCGAGG
The DNA here is from genome assembly GCA_034440615.1 of Ashinkailepas kermadecensis. NCBI lineage: Eukaryota > Metazoa > Arthropoda > Thecostraca > Neolepadidae > Ashinkailepas > Ashinkailepas kermadecensis. The sequence continues at coordinate 65,439 of JAOTOM010001486.1, read as the reverse complement.
GGCAGGGGACAAGAGCCATTTTAGAGTCGATTTCTTCCACCAACACCCATAGGGTCAATGTTAAACTCGTCCAAAGTTTGGGGTGGGGTGGGGGTGGGTGTGGGGGTTAGCTGCTCCCCCTCCGCTACGATGCCAGCACCTCTGCGCTGGACGAAGCAAGCTGTTGTCTCGAGATACAATGCTTCCGAGTCATCACGCAGCATTTGCTAGAAAATCATGTCAGCACAGGAGGTTCCAGTTATCATCGACGCACATGATCACCAACAAGCACATGGTACACCACGAGAACGGTGGTTCAGGGTCCGAACAGAAAAATCACTTGCTGTCAAAAGGTAGCAACGATTCTGTCGCCAGTATGTTTGTTCAACCATGGGGTGACACAGCATCATGTCTCGTCCACCTACACGAGGCTAACCTGATGACACACAACAACTATTACACAGCATCATGTCTCGTCCACCTACACGAGGCTAACCTGATGACACACAACAACTACTACACAGCATCATGTCTCGTCCACCTACACGAGGTTAACCTGATGACACACAACAACTATTACACAGCTTCATTGTGCTATAGTCCGGATGTGAGTTCGGAGGTTAGAGCTTGATGCTAAAAATCCGATGCGGCGAACAGGAATAGGAAGCTGAGTTCGTGGACCAATGTCCAAGAGTCCAGTGCAACAAATTGGGAGAAAAACACATTAGATGAATCGCAAATTACAAACCATTGGCCGCGGATATGGCTGAGTGGCCAAATGACATGAGCCACACTCTGATAGGAGCGGTATTCAAGCCGCGAGTTCGAACTCACGCACTTCCCGATAATATTCCCGGTAGACACTCTACCGGGACACTCTACTTGACTCCAACAAGTAATTGCTTTGGTGGTAATGTGTTTAATAAGCAATCCTGAACTCTCGGTCGAGTGCGGTGAAATCGTTATTACCTAGCAACTTTAAATGAGAAAACCAGCTAGGAATTAGCCACGGACACATATGTACGGCACCCAGCCGTGTTTCAAGCCGTACTTCGCCTTGCCGGGAGATTTCCGCAGGACCGTAGAAACTATGACATCCACACAATACATAAATGTACCATCGGAGAGCCCATATCGGACTCAGATGAACGCAGCCAGATTTTTGACAACCAAATTATATTCCCCCACAGCAAAAAAAAAACGGCAGTATGGAGAATTCTGACGTCATGGACGACATGAACCTTGGGAGTTCATTTTTTGGTCGATTTCGAAACTTAAAATTGCTTTGGAATCAAATAGAAAAAACACACATCGAACTGCTCTTTAGACAAATGGAAAATCCGGAGATACGAAATATCAAGTTGAATTCTGCAAAATTTGGGTTTTTGCGAAATGTTTGAATACTTTTTTTGTGGGGAGGGGGAAGGTAGATACATTTGTACATCGCGAAATTATAAGTGAACTTAGCTATGCAGAAAAATGTGCGAGTTCGACATTTGTATTTTTAGCACGTAAAAATTGTTAAAAATGACATCAGGAACAACACAATTTCCAAGAATGCGAGCTAACAATTCGTTAGTTCTGTTGAAACAAGCTTTAGCATAAATTATTCCCTTTGCTTCATTCCTTAACGTAACTTATTTGCCAGGAGAACAATTTTCCGGTCAAAGTGGCTTTCCTTAACGGGTCGACCGGCATTTGGCCACGGTTACTTAAAAACCTTGAGAGTTCATATAAATACCGGTATTCGAACATGGCAAATTGCATCTTCTTAATATTTTTGGGGTTACCTCCCCTAAACAACCATACACCGTAAATAGTTCGACCCCCAAGTTTGTCCTCAAGGCACGCGAAAGTGATATAGGAAAAGGTATGGCAAGGTTGGACGTGCTACTTCACACCATTTTTGGTCTGTTGCGGAAAAACCACAGGAGGCGGGGCAAATTTCCACTCCCGGCCGTTTCCCCGCCCCCCCCCCGGCCGGGTTAAGCATCACGCATCCGAACATTAAACGAGTCCTAGCTCGCAAGCAGTCTTCCCGAAGGACTTTCTTCTAAGGGAAACAAAATTGACTTCGGCGCTCGAGTGAAATCTCATGGAACGAAGGAGTTGACGCCCCAGTACAGCCTCATATGGAAAGGCGCCCTTCGGCCGTGACAAGTGTCCCGTGCAGAGAACGTGGTCCGACGCCGTGTTCAGAGAACACTTGGTACCACTTGGTACACAGGTGACGACTGGGGGCTACGTCATGTTCACGGTACGGACAACAATGTGGCACCACCAGGGTCCGCCCACGCTTCAGGCTGCGGTCGGCCGACTGGTCATCCCGTCCACACGTGAGCCATGATCCTGGCCCAGTCACGAAACCATGGGTAGGTGGCGGGTAGAGCTCATGCCATTTCTGATACGTAGAAGAGCAGCTTGGCGGGTAAAGCGCATCACATTTCTGATGCGTAAGATAAGAGCGGCTTCTATTTAGTAAGACTCATTCGGCTCCAAAATAATTTGTTCCAACATTCAATAACTTTCCTAAACTAATCATGCTATTTTCGTTCCGAAGCATAAATACAATCACCAGCCAGTTGGTCAGTTAGTTGGTAGTATTAAACAAAGCGAGAATTTTTTTCATGGAATAATGAAATCCATTCTATCGAATTGCTAGGATAGAGCTAGAGATTCGAGGACCGTCACCAGCTCCTTCTTTGCCCCGGCAGTCCGGCAGTCGAAAGCCCATGCTGACAGCAGCGTCGCGCCGAGTCCACCAATCGGCGGCCAGCGACGGCATCATCAGCAATGCTCGAACGCGGACCGAGCATGACTGGAGAGGGTCACGCATGTGGCGCGATAATATGCAACCATCAGCTCTCGGCTCTTGCGACGGTCATCATGCACCGTCACCAACCTGGTTCGTCACGTTTCACCTGCTCGGGAAAAGCCCAGTCTGAGCTGTAACTATAATGACTCATTGACTCATTGCATAGTCAGCTCGCCTGGTCGCAGATAGTCAATGGATGCACTGCAACAGCGCATTTCAGATATATTTTAGAGCCATCACGTACGAGGGAGCACCCAGGCATCGTCTTCACCGTGACTCCTCACCTCCGCCATGTGGATGAGGAGAGACGCGACACTGAATTGCAGCGAAATGCCAGATTACCACATGAATGATTATACCGATCACGCTGTCGCCGATTTGATTGGCTGGCATGTTCATCGATGTTCATCTGCTTGGTGAGTTATCTCGGAGCGTCTGCGCTTGGTGCAAACGCGCAACTCTGCTGAGCTGCGAAAAACTCAGCTGCAACACTGAGTTCCGACAAACTGAGCTGCAACACTAAATTGCAATGCACGGATCTGCAACACTGAACTGCAATATACGGAGCTGCAGCACTGAACTGCAATACACGGATCTGCAACACGGAACTGTAATACACGGATCTGCAACACTGAACTGCAATAGACTGAGCTGCAACGCTGCACTGCAATACACGGAGCTGCAACGCTGAACTGCAATACGCGGAGCTGCAACGCTGAACTGCAATACGCGGAGCTACAATACACTGAGTTGCAACACTGAACTGTAATACACGGGGCTGGAATACTGAACTGTAATACACGGAGCTGCAATGCACCTACATCGCCTACAAATGCGCTTCTCAAAGCATTGCAACACGCGCCTATGACAACTGGGTAGACAACAGGCTGTCGGGACGTCTCGCCAGACAGGTTTCGTGCGACGCCCACGCGCCGCCCTCCGCCAATGCCTGGCATCTCGGCACCGGTAATCATATGCCGACGGTCGGAAACACCCAGCCCCTGCACATATTAATGCCACTCTCACCATATTGACACGGGTCGAGTTCAGCGGCGCCGGTAATACAGTCGGCGTGAGGTTACCACGCGCGTTCCCGGTCGACGGAGCCGGTAGTTTGGAGTGAGATCGATGGCGGTCAAGACACTGCATACCGGTCCGCCAACGTGTCGACACAGCCATATGGGGCACAGACTGAGCATCGAGCCGGGCAAAACGACAACACAGTCCAACATCGCAGCGTCAGGAGGACAGCGGCACCGCCTGGGCAGTGCCGAGTAGTTACCTTGGCTGACGGTGCTGACGGATGGAGGGTTGCGTTGCCGAAGTCGGCGTCTGGGCCGAGGATGCGGCACCACTCGTGATCGCTGGTCGGGTTCATGGCACGTGCTCGACCATCCCCCACCTCTCACACAAGAGCCACCGCCGCCACACCGCTCGGACGGCCACTGCACACGCCCGGCTGACCTGACCTAGCACGAGGTCACCGTATCAGCGCGCGTCACGAGCCACCACCGGCGCTATGGCCACACTGTGGCGCTGCCGCTGTTTGGCAGGCGCCTCTGATTCGGGAGAGACGGGTTGGCGCGAGAGGCCACGCGACTGGCAGTCGCCGGGAGCTGTCGCACTTCTTGGCTGACCGACGTCGGTCCGCCGGCAGCCGTCGCCCACGTGCCACCGCCGCACAGCTCCGGTCCGCCGGCCCTTACCGACCTGATGGTCGCGGGCGCCTCCTGACCGCCACGGACGTGTCCTGACCGTCGCGGACGCCTCCTGACCGTCACGGACGTCTTCTGACCGCCACGGACGTGTCCTGACCGTCACGGACGCCTCCTGACCGTCACGGACGCCTCCTGACCGCCACGGACGTGTTCTGACCGTCGCGGACGCCTCCTGACCGCCACGGACGTGTTCTGACCGTCGCGGACGCCTCCTGACCGCCACGGACGCCTTCTGGCTCACCTGATCGCCTAAGGCGTCTCCTGACCGCCGCAGGCCCCTCCTGACCCGACCTGAACTCTGCCGGCTCCGCTCCGCACAAATTTGACAAACGCACGCACCGGCTAACCTGACCCGACCACTGCAGACGCTTCCTGACAGCCTCGGGCGTCGTCTGACCGCCGCGGGCGCCTGCTGACCCGACCTGAGCGACCTGGACGCGGCGGGCCGGCGGCCCTGCACCTGTCGATGTCAGCCGACAACTGGCCACCGGCCGGTCAGGTGAGCCCGGCCAGACCAGCCGCGTCGTGACGGCCGCCCGGCCAACCGACTAATCCCCCCCCCCACCGCCCAGCTGCACGGCACACCTTCCAGCAACAGGTACGACCCAATAGTGGCGGCGCCCATGACGCGGCGGCGCGCCAAAATTGACGCGTTGGTGGCGGCGCGCCGGGAATCGCGCGGGGGAGGCGGGCGGGCGGGTGGCCGGCGAGGCGCGTCTCTGCCGGCCGGGACGTGGGTGAACGGTGGCCGAGACGCCGCCGGTCGGCGCGGCTGCACGCTCAGCGCCGCCGCCGATGGCGTCACGTCACGTGAGCAGCGCTGCGACGGCGGCCGTGTCGGCCGTGTCGGCCGTGTCGGCCCGACCGCCACAGCCGGCCCTGCGGCGCCCCGGCCCGGCCAGCACCGCTGTGTGGCAGCCGCGAACGCCTCGCCTGACATCTGATAGCCTTTAGTGGAATACGGCGGACGGAGAAAGGACGGCCCGATATGGTGCTGCACCTGGCGCCCCTGCCGACCCACCGCCGCCCCATGCCCTGAGTGTCACTGTTGTACCCACCCACCCACCCGCCAGGATTTACTTATCAACTGATATCATTGATGTTCTGCTGTCTTCAGCAATTACCATGCCATACATCTTGGAATTACTGAATGATTGGTCATCAAATTGTTGAATGCATGTATCAAAATTGTTGACTGGAATGTTGAACTAGGCATCACAAGCTAGACCATGATTGTCCTCATTAGGTTTTTTCGTAAAGTTTATATTGATTTAAAAAGAATATCTACGTTCTGCACTGATAGACCGATTGAAAGACCGACATGTATCCATAAGATCAGCCAAGAGGTCCCCCGGTACTGATCGGGCTTTCTGACCTGGCTTTCGGTACTTCCATTTGCCACCTCTGTTCCTGACAGTGGCGGTCACACTGTCTCAATTACCGCGCTCCCAGGGTCATGCACAGCTACCGCCACGCCTCATGGAACCCCCTGACGGCGTCACACACTTACCCCTTCACGGCGTCACATAATTACCACCTGACGGCGTTACACAATTAACCCCGAACGGCGTCACACAATTATCTCACTCACAGCGTCATGTAGTTATACCACCGCCAGGGCTATACAGTTACTACCTCACAGCACCACACAGCTACCATCACCCTCAAGGCTGTACAGTTACTCCCTCACAGCACCACACAGCTACCCTCACCCCCAAGGCTGTACAGTTACTCCCCCACAGCACCACACAGCTACCCTCACCCCCAAGGCTATACAGTTACTACCTCACAGCACCACACAGCTACCCTTACTCCCAAGGCTATACAGTTATTCCCTCACAGCACCACACAGCTACCCTCACCCCCAAGGCTGTACAGTTATTCCCCCACAGCACCACACAGCTACCCTCACCGCCAAGGCTATACAGTTATTACCTCACAGCACCACACAGCTACCCTTACCCCCAAGGCTATGCAGTTATTCCCTCACAGCACCACACAGCTACCCTCACCCCCAAGGCTATACAGTTACTCCCTCACAGCACCACACAGCTACCATCACCCCCAAGGCTGTACAGTTACTCCCTCACAGCACCACACAGCTACCCTCACCCCCAAGGCTGTACAGTTACTCCCCCACAGCACCACACAGCTACCCTCACCCCCAAGGCTATACAGTTACTACCTCACAGCACCACACAGCTACCCTTACCCCCAAGGCTATACAGTTATTCCCTCACAGCACCACACAGCTACCCTCACCCCCAAGGCTATACAGTTACTCCCTCACAGCACCACACAGCTACCCTAACCCCCAAGGCAGCTACCATCACCCCCAAGGCTGTACAGTTACTCCCTCACAGCACCACACAGCTACCCTCACCTCAAGGCTGTACAGTTACTCCCTCACAGCACCACTCAGCTACCCTCACCCCCAAGGCCATACAGTTACTCCCTCACAGCACCACACAACTACCCTCATCCCCAAGGCTGTACAGTTACTCCCTCACAGCACCACACAGCTACCCTCACCCCAAAGGCTATACAGTTACTCCCTCACAGCACCACACAGCTACCCTCACCCCCAAGGCTGTACGGTTACTCCCCCACAGCACCACACAACTACCCTCACCCCCAAGGCTATACAGTTACTCCCTCACAGCACCACACAGCTACCCTCACCCCCAAGGCTATACAGTTACTCCCTCACAGCACCACACAGTTCCCGAGTTACACATGGCTCAGCAACAGGGACGCATACACGTCGGAATTGAGACGGGTGGGCATGGAAATGGAACAAAAATACATCGGAGAATCATCACTACGGCTCTAGACAACAATTGTGCTGCTAGCATCTGCTCCATTCTTTGTTGGTTATTTGTTTTTACGACACGTCGACCGTTGAGTCATATAGCGTCGCCAATCTCTCACGCCGATTGGTCGCGGGCGAAGAGTAGCGACAGGTGAGACTCGAACCCACAATCTTTCGATTGTGAGACGAGCATCTTACCCCTAGACCACTCGTCCCTCGATCTGTATTTTTTTTAAAGAACCACCCGTGCCGCCGCAGACAGCTTCTGCTGAACAAAGATCATCTGCGGGAACGAACATATATGTAAAACCGAGCTGTCACAATTGTGAGCTCCCTCCCGTCGCTAAGAAGAACTTATCCCCTTAAAGGCCCTTCATTGAAGAGTGCAAGCCCTCCACCACGAACAATAAGACAACAAAAAGTACGGGATCCGCCCAGGGTGACGGCCGGAGGCGACGCTTGCCACAGTGGTCGCTGTCACCGTGGTGACCAGAGACCTGCAGTAGCCACACTAGTCAATGGCTATAGTGACCTCAGTGACTTCAGTGATCACAGTGACCGCAGTGACGTCAGTGACCGTCCGTCCGGAGTCAGCAGCGTCACAGAGGCGCCGGCCGGCTGGCCGCGTGTACCGTGGCGGACACGATGCGGGGTGCACTGGTGCAGGTGTGTGCGGGTGGGTGGCTGGCAGCAGGCCAGCCGCGCCCCTCCCCCCCGGCCACCAGAGGACCAGAGGAGGGCGTCATTGCACCTCGGCCATTTCCGTCCAATCTGTCTTCAACAACCGGCTGTGTGCCGAAATGCATCCAGCAGTTTTTTTGCTTCAGTTTTGCCTACGCATGGTGTAACTACTCAGGTTAATTCACCCACTTGGTGCCAATGTCCTCTGGATCGGAGCAGACCTACGGATAAATGCTTTCTTAACCCCTTGGTCATTTTGCTCAGAACAATGGAAGTCAGGGTTGGAGCTTTTCACGGAGGGTCAAATTTGTACCTCTGTCGTCAGCGCCGCCACACCTGCCGGCAGGCAGCAGGAAGGCAGCAGGAAAGCAGGAGGAAGGCAACACAGCCAGCCACACATTGCGCAGCAGGCCGACTTCGGCACCTCTCCAGTAGCTGATTATGAAATAAAATGTCACCAATGGCTTGCTCATCCACCATATTGTACATGGGGCACCCGAGTATGTTTTGAAAGCTAATTACGTGCCTCTCACTATAATCCACGCACAGGGCGGAGGACATGACACTAAAACGTCTAATTGACGCAAGGAAAGTATCTACGTCCACCTACAAGTCATGACATCAGCAGCAGTCATAAAATCACAAAGTCATAAAGTGATAAGGCTCAATTGGAGCCACAGGGGCCGATCTAAGTTACGCCTGTCAAGGGGAGATACTATAAGACGATAAAATAACACCGACACACTCCAATCAATACCATATCCCCCTTCCCGGTACTTCTACCAAGTCGTTGTAACATTGGCGTTGTTTATTTTCCAAGCAATTCCTCATGTCTTCTATATTCAGGCTTTAAAGCCACATTAAGTTGACGGATCTCGAGGTTGGTGGTACCCAAATCAAAGTTGATGGAACCAAAATCATAGTTGGTAGGGATAGGGCCCTACCAAAAGAATAGGAAACTCCACTCCTGATCTTAGCAGTTGTAATCAGTGGTCGTATTACCTCACGAGTGGATTGAGAAGAGGCCTATTTATGTATCTGAAGCAACGCAAAGCAAAGCACTGCTGAAATTGTATGCGTATGCGGTTTTCTATTCCTAAATAGTTAGCTTATTTCAAACATCCAACACTCGCTGTTCCACCATTGTTCTCCTACATTTTCCATAATCCCCTTTGGCACGCATACGTGGCTCTGCCTTTATTGCAGCGAGGTCCACAAACCGGCGGCGGATACGCACCACCAGAGCCGACATACGTGGCTCTGCCTTTATTGCAGCGAGGTCCACAAACCGGCAGCGGATGCGCACCACCAGAGCCGACATTGAAGGATCAGGGACACTGTTGGGTCATCAGTGGCATGCGAAATAATGCTTATGGCGATTAGGGTAGTTGTTTCAATTCCTAAATTCATGCAAAACTGGATTGAGGTTCCATGATTAAATATTCTCGCGGCTATTCAACGAATTACTGGCACAATTGTCGCACAATAGGCGAGATTGGCGCATGTTCTTAGCCCACATCCGATGCAACAGAGGTGATACTTGTTGCAACTTGAGGTCCTTGAGGGCAACTTGAGGGCCTACTTGAGGCAACCGATACTTGTTGCTTAGGTACATTATCTTTGCTACAAGGATATATCTAAGGAATTCTTTGGAGCCTGGTGCTTCCTGCCTTGCCTAATGTGATGCGATGCTTACTCCAACATAACGAATATATAATCCTAGTTTTAAAAAAAAAATTATGTTCGTGCCAAACATTGAAAAACGCCCTTAAAAATGCGTTGAGCTGTACAATTATCTCAACTCAATAGTATCCAAAATTGGTACGGAATTCCATACTAATATTTTTTGGTGTGGAGTTCTCCATATCAAAGGTATACGAAGTTGCACCTATGTTTATGTGCTAGATGTGACTCTGGCTATTCTCGTACCAGCAGCGCAGCTTCCAGCGTTCGTCAGTACACACTAGAAGCACACCCTAGCGGACAATTAAGTAACTATCAGTACGTCATGATTCACAGCAGAGGGCCGCAGGAAATAGAAATGAGAACAGAAGACGGCTTTAGAGAAACATACAAAGGGCGCGGGAACCGGGTGGGACAAAGGGGATAGCTACCCCCTCAACTTTGGACGAGCTTAGCACTGGTACCATGAGCGTTGCATGACAAAAAAGCACATGAAGGCAATGGGCGGGCCCAAATGGATTGGGTGGGTGGGGGCACACTTCGTAGGGTACCATATTAAGGTTGGAAATATTGGGAGACAAAGCCAACATTGAGGGGGCACTTGTTCCCTCATAAGAATATAAAACAACACCCCTGCATGAGTCCGAAGATGAGGTGCATTGCGCCATCTGTCGACAGGTCCAGGGTAGGAGAAAATGTAGCCTCCGAGAAGTGTTGAGTTGTGTCCATACACATATGAAATATTGTCCCCTTTTTTATTCCTTCCTTAACTTATAATAATATAATATTTATAAGAAATACTCCTGCAGCCACAATGAATCATAAGTAGAGACTTTCATGAAAACCGCAGGGTTTTGATCAGCTCGCCCAGTTGGAAGTAAAATTTAGGCTCACTCCAGAGGTGCCCTCTGGATCCGCCACTGACGCGACCGCAAAAGATGATCTAACCTAAAACAAAAGCGTGTTATTATTTCCGCCGTTTGCCTAAATTCTAGTCACCATTTTTCGAGACATCAGCTCAAGGACATCATTATTCCTGTATCCTTCCAAGTCTGAAAAGCTTTTCGGAACTCGTTACGTTTTTTTGGCTCCACTCCATCACCTTTTCTGCTTCTCGGGAGAGCTTGCCAACCTCCCACCGCCATTCAACCCAGAGAAGGCCAACCTGAGCTACCTTTGAACACGGTATGATATATGCGTAGAATGTTGAATGTTTAGTTCTAGATAAAGGACACACTGGATGGTGAGCACCGTACAATGCATCCTAGATAAAGATCGCAATGCATAGTATGCACTGTACAATGTAGCCTAGATAAAGACGTACTAGATAGTGCGTACCGTGCATTGTGCTTTTGAAAGAGGCGACAACGTTTAACCACGGAGCAGTAGACTGGAAAATCCAGGGACCGTGCCAGATGTATGTAGGTACTACATCCAGGGCAAATACAGATCCAGCAAGCTATCTTCATGGACCGGGTGGTCTTGGGAAGTGACCAAATGCTTGGCTTAAATTATAAACTGTACCGAAATATAACAAAAACGAACGTATCGGGCTTCGTACGATACGAGAATAAGTCCAGATAGACCAATGCTGTCAAAAAATATGTCTAATGCTGAAGGAAGTCACAGAAAACTATCTTCCTTCCCACAATTCAACGGTTGGAGATTGGCTCCTTCCGCTGGATCGGCCGCTGAACCATAGCCATCTGCGCGGTGTAGTAAGCTCACTAGCGCCACCTACCTGGCCGGTCGTCTCACCCGGCGACTCTCCGCACCAGTCACCGCCACCTACCCCCAGCTCTGGAGCCGCGGCTGGGCCTCAAGGGCCCGTCACAAACTCTCAGGAGGCCCGCATCTGCCCACGATCCCAATGGCAGAGATGAGGTATCACATCTGCACATCAGCAGAGGAGAGTGAGAGACGTGGACGCCAACTGATAGTCATCATCTTCAACGTTGCAACAAGTGCTGTCCAATCTGGACAACTTTTAAGTTCAACTCCGAAGTGTCCTTCCTTGTAGCATCATATATACCGGCCTTAATAGGTTGAATAACATTATATCGTAACCTACGCGCTGCTCGTTACGATTGAGATACTATTCCCGAGTTTTTACTAGTATCTGCGATATATCGACGTGTTTATAACTAATATTGTTATAGGCGTTGTATGGCTAATGGAGTCGATGCGCCCTAATGCTCAAATAGTTAGCTAATAATGATGCACAAATCGACCAACAGTGACCTAAGACACAATACGATTGAGCATCCAGCCATAGGTTATTCATCATGCTACGATTCCAGTGAAATATACATATTCCACTGGAACGTGAATATACATGTATAAGATAACCCCAGAGTTCGATTTTTGTATGACATCACACCGAAAGCAATCTTTAATTGCAGTATGTATTCCAAGTTGTTACATGACTTTCTTTTTTGTTAGGTGCTTGGAATTGTAAGCATTGTGTTTCAATCTCGGTTCCGCTTTTTCAGACATTGTGTGGTAATATATCAAAACTCCTTATTAGTTACACCTACCTATATGCGAACGCGCCTATAATAACTTATGCCATTAAAAGTTTAGCCCAAATTTATGAACTCGGCAACACAATCAAATCCATGTCCCATATTCCTAGCCATGGCTGACAAGTTGCTATGCTTTGTGCGGGCATGAGTCAACACGATCGTTTTCGTATGAGGAACATCTCCTGCCACGTACGTACATTGGTTGCGTAGGTACCATTTGTGACTGTTTGACTAACCAAAATCCACGAGTCTTTTCTACATATTCGTTGTTTTTTTATATTTTGAAACATGCTGAACAATCATCAAAGCAGAAGCGTACTAAATGCATGCAGCACCAAAGCCTTCTCACACCTCATATTTTGTGCTATTTCCGGATATTTAAGCTGTCATAATTTGGATCTCGCAATCGATAACAGAAAACGGTGGCGATAAAACGTGTCATTCACCTCGACCATCACAGCGACTTAAGGGCGTGTGGTTGCTAAGCACTGGACCCAAGCAACCAAGTCAATATGCAATTTGTTTCACGTCCTAGTTAGGTTAGGTTGGTTAGTTCCATTCGGACTTTTTGCACAGTAGTACGATTTTTGTACGGTGGGATAATTCACTCCGTTTACCCAGTGGTGAGTACTCCTTGGGCAGAAAGCATGCACATTTATCAGCTAATTTATTTTCGGAACTGGGTTAGAAACAAACGAACCTGGTCTATGGAGGCCCAACTGTCGGGACACTTCGACATCTCTCATTTTAATTAAGGGCGACTGCTGGATGTTAGCTGGATGTAGCTAAGCCATGTTCCATGGCTTAGCTCTCATTAGCATTGCTTCACTGCGCCGCAGTTTGGCGCCATCCAGAGTGCATGTTGTACCATAACGGTGCGGCACACGGGCGACCCGGGAACGCTGCTGCTCTGCAGAGCTGTGACTGCTACCCCCTGGGTTACCGTGAAGCTGAGCTAATGCCGCTGATTTCACGTAAGTAGTGGCTTAGCGTAGGCCCGTGTAACTCACGTGCATAATTAGTCAGGGTGAAAGCCGCCCACTGGCCAACTGCGGCCCTGCGAAGGCTGTGGCGTGGCAGCGCAATCATCATGGCCGGTGGTCACGCCGACGGAAGGTCAACGTCAGACATTGACCGGCCACACTGTGGCTAATTCAGCCGCCAGTCTACTATGACTCTAACAGCAGGCACACCGAGCTCTCGGAGCGGCGCACAGCGTTCAGTCTGGGCGCATCGGCGAGGGAACCTGGTGACTGATCTACGGCCGACTCGATCACACAAACAGGTGGGAGAAACCACGCGTTGTTGAAACTAGGTGCCAAAATATAACCAGGAGGCATCAAAGTGCGACAGAACTTGCACTTTCCGTACGACTGAAATTTATCTGCAGAAGTCATTAAAATCCCAGAATGCAGGCTCAATAGCGTAAGCGACACATGTACAGCTGAAGACAACGGCAAACATGAAGACGAGGCAAATGCAGCTGGCTGACCTGGCGTCATGAGCACCGCGAGGCCACCAATCTATGCCACTGCTACCACAGGCTCTGCGCACATTAAGGCAGAAACCGCAAGGAAAAAAACGTACCGCACCATATGCAATGCAATAGCAACCGATAGAAGCGATGCATGAATAATAGCAAGACGATCAATAGCTGCATGTGTTCGGTGGTTACACACCGTCAGTATCGAAACGATGACGTCCACCGTTGTGACAATTTGAGCCAAGTTTTGACATCGGATTAAGACATCGGATCTTGACATCATGTATAAGTGGAATGCTACCCTGGCAGATAGTAGGCAAAGATGCGAGCGGTACCCACGACTCCGCCCAAGATTTCCAGAATTGACACGTGCATTATGACCACTACGCGCTCTCTGCTCTTATCTCTCGTCTGTGTGCACACTTTTGAGGATGCTCGCCGCGCCTGTCTCCGCCTCCAGTACGGGCTCACTTCCTGTATACGGCTGAACCCGCCCCTGAGCGCCGCTACTGTTCTGAACGCGCCTCCCCCCCCCGGGTCATCGGTGCAGCGTCTGGTCCCCGTCGGCGTCCACAGACCCCTGGTCGGTGCCGGGTGAGTCGGGCCCTGACCCGCCGCCGTTTCCGGAGCTGCAGTCGCTGCCGGCTGCGGCCGTCTCGGGTCAATGGAGCTGGCTGAGGCCGCGCGCAGTCCGCCGCTTTGTACCGGGCCGTTTTTGCTCGTGCGGACAGTGAATGAGACGGGGTGCGGCGGCGGCCGGCGATGCGGGCCAGCGGCAGCTGGGCAGTGGGCATTGTTACCGGCCGACAAATGCTGTACTGGACCTGCGCCTACCGACAGCTCCAGTGCCCTGTCCCGGGTAGGTATCGGGGTCTCTCTCCGTCCTCTTCCCATCCCACACCCATCCACCTTCCTCTTCTTCTCCCCTCCTTTTCTGAGTTTCTCACTCTCTCTCAGTCTCGTTTCCTCTCCCTCTTCTTCTCCCCTCTCCCTTTATATTTATCGCTCTACCCTCCTCTCTCTCTCTCTCTCTCTCTCTCTCTCTCTCTCTCTCTCTCTCTCTCTCTCTCTCTCTCTCTCTCTCTCTCTCTCTCTCTCTCTCTCTCTCTCTCTCTCTCTCTCTCTCTCTCTCTCTCTCTCTCTCTCTCTCTCTCTTTCTCTATCTCTTTTCCTCTCCCTTTCTCCTCAGCTGTCTGAAGCAGAACCATCTGCTGAGCTTAACGCATACAAGGCGGTGGGACGCACGAGATCGTGCTCTCTTAGGAAATGCAAATTCCTCTGATTGAAGAAAATAAACACGATGAATGAGCGTGGATAAGTGGGTGGTTTTATTTTGCTTACGCAGGCTTTGAAGTTGCCAATCCTGGCAATAAGTGACATCTGGAGCTCACCAGGTGATGCAGTGAAATGAAGACATGATGTGTGGCACCATATGGTGTGCCGGGTAACTAAGCTGTACATGCAGTTAGCTCTTCTAGTTACTTATTCTCTGTTCGGGTGCGAGTGGGCTTGGGTAAATCTATGGGAAAGGGCTAGATCCCCACATAATCGATCTGCTTCACATGTCAGATGTTCCAGTTGCACTCCTTGGATATGTGTGCGAGCAGTCAGTGTAGCCACTCCCCGCCAGGTGGCAGCTTATCGCGTCAGTGCGCACGTGGGGATGGCGCGATAGCCACGCGCTTCCGAGAGAGCATCGACATGGCGTCAGGCTGAACAGCGGGACATGGAGGAACAACGGTACCGTGATTACCATTGGTACTGAACTGTAACCACCTCTGGCACCGTACCGTGATCACCGCTTGTAATACACCGCGATTACCTGATGCTGTACCGCGATCTTCACTGGCACTGCACCGCTATTAACACTGGTACTGCTGCCGGTAGCCGGTCAGCCATGTCCAACTGACATGCCGGTGGGCTCGCTGAAATGTGATCACTTCACTCCGCTCGCCTTTCAAGTCTGAATTAAAGATCGGCGCGATATTAACATACCGACAGCAGGACGTGAGGTACGCTCCGACACTGGCCCAACTCATTGCTATGCCGGGGAGAGTAACAGCAGGCCCAGCGATCCGACACACTAGTCAACACCATTGGGGTATGGCTGCGGCGTTCACTAATTGCGTTATGTGCGACGGCGAGGAAGTGGCTTGATCTAGCGTAGCAAAGTCGCAATGTGGGGGGAGCGAATCGGTTGTAGCCTAATGCCATGCTAAAATACTTAGCTAATATTGACATTGAAGTACCATTTTCAATTAATTTCCCCATCCTGGAATTTCATTCGTAATGCTATCCTCCGGAAAGTAAAGACAAGAACAAAGAAGATACAAACGGTAAAAATCTCGCATTAGCCGCGATCTAGACCTTTCACGTCCATCCGCGCTGACGGGAGGTGCACACACAACAAGTAGCAGCAGTTTCGTCCGTTAACCATACTTATTCATGTTGGTATTCAGCGCTCGTCAGCGATTTCGCTCCATTTGCCGTAAATGGTAGGCATATAAACAACCTGAAACTTGCTTCTTGTGCGGCTAAGTTAGCCAGATTCCTATAGGGAAGGCGGATTATCCCACTCAAAGCTCTCAATGACTCAATGTCAGATTTCTACGAAAGATGGCGCAAACGAATGGTGACAAATTATACCCATCCAAGTCTTAAAAATAAAATAAGTAACATGGGTTAACTCCGGAACCAGAAAAGAAACTCCAGCCCTTCATTTCTGTTCTGTAATCTCTGTCCTTGCTTCGAATTTCATATCTGGATACTTAGCTTGTTGCTAGAAACATATTCTTATGCTTGCATACTCCATACATATATTGCAGTGCAAGGGCAAACTTACGAACGACAGAGGAGGGCAAGATTATATATATATATATATTTATATAGATGTATATATATATATATATATATATATATATGTATATATGTATATATATATATATATATAAGCTTCTATATATAACCGGGGCTTGCCGCCCCGGTAGCTCAGTTGGCCAGAGCGCCGGTCTGCACTCGTCTCCCCCGTCCTGGCAAGACAGGGTTCGAGTCGCTTCGCGCGCTCGCATTTAGCCCCCGGCTGGGAGGGTCAGTTGGCAGCTGGCCCGATAAGGCTGGGGATGAGCTACCGGGTGGCCGTGTCGGTGCATTGACGGTACGTTGAACTTTCGGTCAAAATTCTGCTGTTGAACTGGAATTCATGGATCGGGTGGTGGGACCAGGGTTCACGCAACAAGCTCTGCTTAGCAATAGGACCATGGTTCATAAAGCCACACCCAGCAAGAACTCGGATTAAATTTAGTAAAACGAAATATATATATATACTGTCCTCAGACAGTTTATTCTTGGATAACTATAACTTAACTAACGAAGATCTCTTGGGATAGCTCGAACGATTTTTATTGGTATAAGATGTGGATAGTTGACTAAGTAATTTTAAGCAGCAGGGGCAGTTCAGGGATCAGAAATGGCGATTCCATGTTCACGACATTAAATAAGACATGGCATACATGTGTCTTGCATAACGTAGTTTCTCACATTTACACAAAGAGTACTTCTGTAGCATGTCTCTAGGCTTTGGAGTACTGGGAGCAGAACACAAATATTGTGTTGTATCCATGTTGTAAGGGATCCGTTCTTTTGGAATGCTGCGCTTTACACCTGGGATTCTTTTTTTTCTCATTCTACCCTACTGGCAGGTGGTATGGACAGCTGCATGACGTTCGACAGTACCTTTCCTTGCACACCTTTGCTGCCACCAATCTTGCCAAAAGATGCTCTAACACAATATTCACCAAAATTTGAATACGCAGTTACTAATCACTAAACGGGAGTGTCTAGAGCTTCGATATTATCTGATTCATTCGGGAGGTGATGCCTGACGTAGCCAATGGGTAACGAGAGGAGAGGCGCTGGGGTGTGGGTTAAGGAAAAACGCCTAGCAGCGCATCGGAGATAACGAACATTCGCACTGCTGTGTCATGAAAATCAGCTGCAGCCTCAGCAATTCTGTACACAGACCAATACGATTGGGACCCATTGACAAGTGTTACAGGGAGACACGCTGCCTTGTCCGACACAATCGACCTCAACAAAATCCTTTCACCATCCCTACCCCCAATACGCCATCATCTGCTCCTCTCAGGCTACTTCACGGGCGAATCAGCTGACAAACAGGCGGCCCGGCGGTGCTGACCGCACATCTGCCGTCTGCCGGCGATATTGCGGCCACGTCATCAGTTCGACAGTCACGTGACCAGCCACGCGCCGCCGGCCGCCGCACCCTCCTGTTATGGCAGCTGGTGGATTTTGCAAAGGGGCCGCCTCCCTGAATCCGGCAGTCAAATCCATTGGTGTATCTGACAACCGGCAGCCGAGACGGAGCTGGCAGAAGAATGTGTCAGTGGCGGCCGCCGTGCAACCAAGTCACCTGTAGTCTGTTTCATAAAAGTGGGCACTGCCAATACAAGAGAACGCATCATCTACGAAAATATGCTTACCTGTTTCACTACTACCGAAAACAGTATGCGCCGTAAATGTTTTATGTCAGTATTCTACTTCACTGTCGTCGAATCATTTCTCACCAACGAAAACTGTAAGCGATAATTACACCCGTCGTCCGTCACGTCTGCGCCATAATTGTGCAAATGAGAACTTTTGATGCAAACAAACTACGAAGGGGCGGTGTCGTTTTTTCCACAAAATGAGTGCTGCAGTTCTGCTTCAGTTTTTTGTTAGGTATATATCTTTCCTCTATGCAAAGCATGGGCGTAATGTTCAATTTAACGATGTTTTCTTTTGGAAGGGGGGGGGGGAGAAGGGGGACGCATCCACCGTCTCCCACAGTGGCGACGCACAGGCTTGGTAGTTTACCAGCTCCCCTCAGTGGAAGACCAGCTCTCTCCCGACTCCAAGACTGACGCCGCTCCTGGGCGCATTAGTGTGCGCCTGCGACTGTGTGTCGGTGTGCCGGGGCGGCCGGGGAGGAGGTGTGTCATGAGCCAGATGTGGGTCAGCCACGGCAGACATCGACACCAGCAGGCAGGTCTGGCCGACACAGGGCACTAGCGATGTCATCGAGTCATGCAACTGCGACGTTCGCACAGTCAGTCGCGACCGGGGAGCGGGCCCGGCGAGGAGAGGCTCATGAGCCTCACACGGCAGGCAGCAGGAACACGTGGAATCTCGGCAGCAACTTCATTTCATATAGCTTCGGAATGCCCAATGAGTTTACCAGCTGATAACTATGAAATAAGGCATTTATCGATCAATTTCCTTTTAGATAGTTATCCGATTCTCATCTACTCTAAGGCGTCATATGTATTGGTGCAGCATTAATAACTTCTGAGATATTACAGGGAACACATCTGTGTCCTCGTCCTATCCGCTGCATATCGTAATCTGGGACCCTCCACGATACAGGTTCTTCTGTGATACATACATAAAACCTGTAGAACCTGCCCAGAGAAGGCGATGCCACACATCACACACAATACCGGTACAAAATGCTGGAATACACCGCAAAATTCGAGAAGAAAGCTGGTTTCAGCGGCATGACGCTCGGCTTACGACATATCCGCCACTGAATGCACTGCAATGAATGCAATTAGTTCACCAATTCTGCAATGAATACACCAATTATACAATGGATACACCAATTTTTGAATGAATACACCAACTCATCAATGAATAGACGAATTGTGCAATGAACATAACATTTTTATCAGCACTTATAAACTGATTTGACACCCTGCAATCCATGGTTTACGTCGAGAAACTGTGCGTAGCAGCTGTTTTCCCTCGGTCGGAGTCATTTCTTCCCTTCAGGAAGATACAGTTCTTATAAGAGCCACACGTCTTATATGTGCTGGAACTTTTGTATATGTAGTCTCATGTTACGAGTTGATAAGCAAGCAATGTCGAGATCGTGGAGACCTCTGTAAGCAACAGGGCACGCACTCAAAGACGTGCATGCCAGCGAATAGGTTTGGGAGGCCAGCGCAGTTTTCGCGGGAGTGTCGCGTGGTGCTGGGGGTGGGGGTGAGAATGGAGTAGGAGTGGGGTGGAAGGTGTCGTGATGGTACTGATCCGTTCGGTATACGTGGATGCAGGCGCAAACTGAGCTACCCAAGGCGCGGAGAAGACATCTGACCTTAGTGAGAACAGTTCGCGTTTTATGCCTGTAATTCCCGTGAAATGCTTCGCTGTACACCCGAGCATTAGCCGAGTTTGGTCTCTTGTTCCTCGGTGCAGGAAATCTGGACGTACGTCTGATATGTTCAGCACCCTATTGACATTCCGTGGAGTGACACCCCGCCTGATAGGCCCAGTGGACTGCGGCAGGGTTTGATGGGTCTCCAGTCCGGGGTTATAACTAATCGTCACAATGACTAACTGCTGCAGTCCTGATAACAATGCACTCCGGCAGACAGCGCCGCATCAAATAAAGTTGGCAGTTTGTCTATTCCTTCCGAGTGTGCACTGTTACATGGTCCGACAAGACGCAGGCTTCCAGCGTGGCTGCCAAGATAACCAACGTTTAGTGCACCAGCCGCACGCATGCAATCTGCACAGTCTACACAATCTGCACAGTCTACACAATCTGCACAGTCTACACAATCTGCACAGTCTACACAATCTGCACAGTCTACATAATCTGCACAAACTGCACAATCTGCACAATCTGTACAGTCTACACAGTCTACACAATCTGCACAGTCTACACAATCTGCACAGTCTACACAATCTGCACAGTCTACACAATCTGCACAGTCTACACAATGTGCACAGTATACACAATCTGCACAGTCTACACAATCTGCACAGTCTACATAATCTGCACAAACTACAATCTGACAATCTGAAATCGTTCTAGTCACACAATCTGCACAGTCTACACAATCTGCACAGTCTACACAATCTGCACAGTCTACACAATCTGCACAGTCTACATAATCTGCACAAACTGCACAATCTGCACAATCTGCACAATGTGTACAGTCTACACAATCTGCACAGTCTACACAATCTGCACAAACTGCACAATCTGCACAATCTGTACAGTCTACACAATCTGCATAGTCTACACAATCTGCACAGTCTACACAATCTGCACAATCTGCACAATCTGTACAGTCTGCACAGTCTACACAATCTGCACAATCTACACAATATGCACAATCTGCACAATCTACACAATCTGCACAATCTGCACAATCTGTAAAATCTGCACAATCTGCACAATCTGCACAATCTACACAACCTGTACAATCTACACAATCCATACAATATGTGCAATCTGCACAATCTGCACAATCTACACAATCTGCACAATCTGGGCAATCTGAACAATCTGGACAATCTGAACAATTTGCACAATCTGGACAATCTGAACAACAATTTGCACAATCTGAACAATCGGCACAATTCCGTCCGTTATCTTATCAGGCGCCACGAAGCTGTCAATTGCCCTTTGTCCTAAAACAATGAAATGAAAAAGTAGCGGAGAGCTTGATAACCTGTGAAACCACACCTATCACGCCATCAGGCGCGAAACTTGTATTTTGGTAGGTGATGCATGAATTAGCTGCCTGTTTATAAAAGGCACCAGGCAATGATTCCGTCACTGGAAAAAAAAAACATGAAATGGGGTTGGATTATAATTACGTTTTTAGTTTTACTGAGCTAAGCTAAAATTAGACGATGGGTATATCATAATATTAAGCATCACTGACATAAAAGTACATGAGGAAAAATGGGGGCATCAGATGTAAATAAACCAGCGACAGGGATGACGACATTTGGTATGGAACAAACTACCCACGGCCGTCACCATCACAGACAGGGGCCACCGGCACGACACCATCACTGCACTGGCACTAGGGACGGCGACAGTGAGTGTGAAACAAACTACCCACGGCCGTTACCATTACAGGCAGGGGTCACCGGCACAACACCATCACTGTACTGGCACTAGGGATGGCGACAGTGAGTGTGAAACAAACTACCCACGGCCGTCACCATCACAGGCAGGGGTCACCGGCACAACACCATCACTGCACTGGCACTAGGGATGGCGACAGTGAGTGTGAAACAAACTACCCACGACCGTCACCATCACAGGCAGGGGTCACCGGTACCACAACACCATCACTGCACTGATACTAGCATTGCAGTAGCAGTACCAAAATGCTAAATCATAATTCGACCAGTACCCACTCCACCAACATAAAGACATATTTTGTAGCCCGCACTGTAATTTATTCCAAACTACAGTATAATTTTGTGGTAATTTCCATTGATGCAGACAGCTCTTCAACTTGATTTAGTTTCATTTTCGGGTTTATATTTTGCATCCACGCCAAACTAACTTATTCCACAGTGCGAATCAGCACAATCACTTTCAAAATTAAATATATTTTGTAGCTAAGCAACGGAGTCCATCGGAGGCCAGCGAAGTAATTGAATGAGCATATTCAGCTGACTTAGCTTAGCTTAGTTAGCTGAGCTAATTTAGCTTAGTAATCTGCCATATTTCAGACAGTTATTTGCCCTTAAAATGGAGGTGTGATAAAACGAGTGTTAGAACACCCGCGATCCGCCATGACGCTGAGGTGCTTGGTGATCTACTGTTGGACAGGGACTACCGGCTGAGGTGACAATAATGATATACGGTAATTGATCACGTCGTCGCTGGATTTAATGTAATCGTGTTTTTGCTCTCGGGCGCGGAAAAACTGGACACACAACATCGGTGCCTTGTGTGCGACTCACGGCCTGCCTGGAATCTCAGGTCAGGACCTCAGCATCCGACATGAAATGCGCCTTGACCTTGCGCCGTGTTGCGTTGTGGCGACTTGGCAATACTCTGAGGTCTGATGTGGACAAAGTCCTTTACTCGGCATGCTTTTGGAGGAGATGCCTTAGTGTGGGACATGCCGACCTGGACCTCGACAACAGCCAGGCCTCATCCATCTAGATCCGATCCGAGCCGAACAGGATCAGACCTGACCCGGCCAAACCCAATACGACTCAGTCTGGAACTGCCCGACCTGGCTAGCACTCACCCGACCTGGCCCGGCTCGACCCGACCTGGCCTGGCTCGACCGGTCCCGTTCTGACCTGACCAGGTGACTAGGAGGAGAACGAACCTGATCCGAGACCACTAACTGACAAGCTAGCCAAACCGTTCCAACCCGATCTGGACACGAACCGACCCGATCCGACACCAGTAACTAACTAACCAAACTATCCCAACCCGACCTGGACAAGAAATGACGCGACGGAAAAGGTATCAACCCGATCTTGCCCGACTCGATCTGATTATACGGCTCGATCTAAATCCCTGCATTTGAGGTCATCTCTCTGAAATCTAGAGAGTGCAAATACGAAAAAAATGCATAGTATACATGGCAACGACGGATGCCTATACAGCACGGGAACAACCGTGTAAACAAATGACAACTTACAATGGTGGTGTTGACTTCCCATGGAACAATTTGAGCACCGGTGGCTCGTCGATCAATGTTCACACCAGGAGCATAGAGGTGGAGGGATGCTGCTAAAGCACGCCTATGTTTCCGATATAGTCGTCCAAGTTATCACATTCTCCAGGTGGCAATACGCGAGCACACGACAATGAAACTATATATCGGATTACAGTCGAGGTTTCACAAACGCCTTCAGATAACCAAGCTGTCGCGAGAGGTGGTGACTGTTAACACAGGTAGCCGTACTGTCGCGAGAGGTGGTGACTGTTAGGACAGGTAACCAAGCTGTCGAGAGAGATGGTGACTGTTAGCACATTCAGCCGAGCTATCGCGAGAATTGGTGAATTCTAACACGACACCCAGCCCATACGCCAGACCAGAGCTGATACGGCACCAGCTACACTGACTTACATGGTCGTCGGCACCGTCGTCTGGCTGGATTTCCCAATGTCTGGGGCTACGGTGGACCCGTCGCCGATGGTACCACTGTGAACGTTTGCAATCGCCAGGCCCAGGTGCTGACTTCATGCTCAGGTAATGCAAGCACGCCAGGCGCCGAAGAGGAACCATCCATACGGCTAACAGTCGGTGTCAGTTGGTGGCCAGTCGAGAGATCGGCCGCCGCCGGGGTGCCGCCACCGGCCACTGAGCAGCAGTCCGTGTCAGTTGGTGACCAGTCGAGAGATCGGCCGCCGCCGGGGTGCCGCCACCGGCCACTGAGCAGCAGTCCGTGTCAGTTGGTGACCAGTCGAGAGATCGGCCGCCGCCGGGGTGCCGCCACCGGCCGCTGAGCAGCAGTCGGTGTCAGTTGGTGACCAGTCGAGAGATCGGCCGCCGCCGGGGTGCCGCCACCGGCCACTGAGCAGCAGTCCGTGTCAGTTGGTGACCAGTCGAGAGATCGGCCGCCGCCGGGGTGCCGCCACCGGCCGCTGAGCAGCAGTCCGTGTCAGTTGGTGACCAGTCGAGAGATCGGCCGCCGCCGGGGTGCCGCCACGGGCCACTGAGCAGCAGTCCGTGTCAGTTGGTGACCAGTCGAGAGATCGGCCGCCGCCGGGGTGCCGCCACCGGCCACTGAGCAGCAGTCGGTGTCAGTTGGTGACCAGTCGAGAGATCGGCCGCCGCCGGGGTGCCGCCACCGGCCACTGAGCAGCAGTCCGTGTCAGTTGGTGACCAGTCGAGAGATCGGCCGCCGCCGGGGTGCCGCCACCGGCCGCTGATCAGTCAGCAACGACATGCACGCTAAGTGCATATACCTGTCAACGTTGGCGGGATTGAGCGCTCTGTCGGACATCTCATCACCGAGACACGTTGGGATCACGCCATTTATCGAACGTCGGCGCCACCAGACAGCTGACTGCTGACAAAGGAGTCGGTCGGCAGCGTTAACGAGCTCATCGACAGACAGAGGGGACCCGTTAAAGTGAAGGCTGGGTAGCGACTGCCCCGCCTTCAATTAACCAAGAGAAATAAACATTAGGAGCCCCAAACTGTGTGTTAAATATTCCAGGTGTTCGGCCACAAGCCATCTTGAAGCGTAACGATGTTTCTCCTGATACCGGCTCATGACTAAAGAACGTCGAGTATTTTTAAGCATACAGTATAGAGCTCCAAATGTGTTGGTACCTCATTTGGCAGAATGAACGTCAGGATATGTTTACTTCTATCTTCATCATGACGCTTCCACGCCAGGAAATAAAGGCTCATATTCAATCACGTTAGGACGAAGACATCCGACAGATCCAATGAAGCACAAACTGCATGACAAAGCAAGCTGTCAATCCCAGCATCTGCCGGAACAAACTGGCTGTCAATCCCAGCATCTGCCGAGCCAAACTGGCTGTCAATCCCAGCATCTGCCGAGCCAAACTGGCAGCCAATCCCAGCATCTGCAGGGCCAAACTTGCTGTCAATCCTAGCATCTGCCGGGCCAAACTGGCAATCAATCCCAGCATCTGCCGGACCAAACTTGCTGTCAATCCCAACATCTGCCGGGCCAAACTGGCAGTCGAGAACTGTCTGCTAGTCCCAATACCCAGCTGACAGTCTGACACGGTTGCTTGCCAATTCCTATGCTCAGCTGACAGACTGACGAAGTTGTTTGTCGGTCCCAGCACCACACTGACAGTCTGACAGAATCGTCAGCCAGTCCCATTACCAGACTGACAATCTGGCATCCTTAGCCAGCCTCAGCACCGGACTGGCAGGCGACTGTCGGAGTCAATTTCACAGCAGATAGTTTACACCAGCATGGCCTCAATTGACTCGTAGACATACTACAATACCGTGTGAAGTCTTGAGACCACCCAGACCACCGTGACGGCTCGGGACTTCGGACGCGGCGGACTCGGACGACCGATCAGTTGCGCCGCCCACGGACGCCCTGTGGCTCACAGTGATGGTGTGGCTCACTTCAGACACTCACACTGACACTCCGTGGCTCCAATCAAACTCTCGCGCAGAATTCAGTCCGACCGACTCCGACACATGACACACTGGGATTTGTACGTGGAGCCGAGGGGAGCAATTAGAACCAGCCTGAGCAGGAATGGACCTACTAGAACCTGAGGGAGAAGAAGGCACCCACTGGAGGCCAGCTTGGGGAACAGAAAACCAACGTGGGTCGGCCTGGGGAGAGTGGAGCACGTCAGGGTCAGCATAGGAAGCGAGGGAATCACTGGGTCCAGTCTGAAAACGAAGAACCGCCATGGTCAGCTGGGAAAGGAGATTCATTGTGGTGGCGAGGGCCACAGAACCGCACTACGGTGGGTGGATCGTACCGTGGTGGTGGCTTCTGACTGCTACCGCGGTGGTGGCTTTTGACCGTACGGTGGTGGCTTCTGACCATACCGTGGTGGCCTTTGACCGTACCGTGGTGGTGGCTTCTGACTGTGGTTGTGGCTTCTGACTGTGGTGATGGCTTCTGACTGCTACCGTGGTGGTGGCTTTTTACCGTACGGTGGTGGCTCTGACCATACTGTGGTGGCTTCTGACCGCACCGTGGTGGCCTTTGACCGTACCGTGGTGGTGGCTTCTAACTGCTACCGTGGTGGTGGCTTTTTACCGTACGGTGGTGGCTTCTGACCATACCGTGGTGGCCTTTGACCGTACCGTGGTGGTGGCTTCTGACTGTGGTTGTGGTTTCTGCTGCTACCGTGGTGGTGGCTTTTACCGTACGGTGGTGGCCACCATACCGTGGTGGCCTTTGACCGACCGTAGTGGTGGCTTGACGTGGTTGTGGTTTCTGACTGCTACCGTGGTGGTGGCTTTTTACCGTACGGTGGTGGCTTCTGACCATACCGTGGTGGCCTTTGACCGTACCGTGGTTGTGGCTTCTGACCGTGGTGGTGGCTTCTGACTGGTGCCGTGGTGGTGGCTTCTGACTGGTGCCGTGGTGGTGGCTTCTAACTGGTACCGTGATGTGCTGGGACCAGTGTCGTCGGTCGGCCCAGTGGCCAGGGAGCACCGGCCCCGGCCCGGGCGGAGTCGGCGGCGACAGGACCGAGGGGAGCGAGCACCACCAATCACACGGGATCGATCACTATTATTGTCACAGCACCCGGCAATGACGGCACGGCTCGTTTGGGCCACCGTTTGGCCGCAGAGGCAAACAGGCAGCGGCTGCAGCCGGTCTCTTGTTCGGTCCCCCACGGCTGCCCCTCCCATCAGCTGTCAGCCAAGCACGTGATTATGCTGAGCAACGGGGAAAAAGCCAACTGGACGGCACAAACATATTACAATCATCAGCCAATACGGCCAGCCAGGTAGTAGATGTTGGACCATGCGCTTTCAAGGAAACAAGATATACCTGGCGCCGACAAATGTATTCCTAACAAGCACTCCAATGCACACTTCATCATGCCAGTTTGCTTTTAATTTTACACGCCGACACCGGAAGTCGAATACAAAAGTTCGGCTTCGTTCATGGGACACCTGCCAATTCCTCAGTCAGTTGTAAATACCGAAGAGCAGACATATTAGCGTGCTTCGGAGGTCATTGGTTCTGTGATATGAACATCAGTGACAAGCCGCACTAATGTAATCCCTCCGTCACGTCTGCAGTCTCGACCCGCATATCAAGGTAATGACGGTGAAGATATGCCAGTAATCGCCGCAGCTGCGCAGTGGGCATTAGACGGATACCTCGAGAGAGTGGCGGCTTTCTCCTCCATTCCAAACGTACGCTAGATAGCTCATGTGATACCTACTGAACCCACCTCAGACCAAATGCTGCCTGTGGACAGGGACGGTAGACGGCAGTCAGTGGGGAAACAGCAGCGGTGGACGGCAGTCAGTGGAAGACAGCAGCGGTGGACGGCAGTCAGTGGGAGACAGCAGCGGTGGACGGCAGTCAGTGGGAGACAGCAGCGGTGGACGGCAGTCAGTGGAAGACAGCAGCGGTGGACGGCAGTCAATGGGAGACAGCAGCGGTGGACGGCAGTCAGTGGGAGACAGCAGCGGTGGACGGCAGTCAGTGGAAGACAGCAGCGGTGGACGGCAGTCAGTGGGAGACAGCAGCGGTGGACGGCAGTCAGTGGGAGACAGCAGCGGTGGACGGCAGTCAGTGGAAGACAGCAGCGGTGGACGGCAGTCAATGGGAGACAGCAGCGGTGGACGGCAGTCAGTGGGAGACAGCAGCGGTGGACGGCAGTCAGTGGAAGACAGCAGCGGTGGACGGCAGTCAGTGGGAGACAGCAGCGGTGGACGGCAGTCAATGGGAGAGAACAGCGGTGGACGTGACCGGTGTGGAGAAGGACGTGCAGCATCCGTGGACAGCTATCTGCTGCAGTGGACGGCAGTCAGTGGGAGACAGCAGCGGTGGACGGCAGTCAGTGGGAGACAGCAGCGGTGGACGGCAGTCAGTGGGAGACAGCAGCGGTGGACGGCAGTCAGTGGGAGACAGCAGCGGTGGACGGCAGTCAATGGGAGAGAACAGCGGTGGACAGTGACCGGTGTGGAGAAGGACGTGCAGCATCCGTGGACAGCTATCTGCTGCCAGTGTCTGCATCAGCACCACCAAACTGTCAAAGGACAGTGCTGTGCCGCAGGCGGCAGTCGTCGGTCACGACCTTGCCAGTGCCCTTGCCCCTGAGGACCATTCAGTCTCCCCGCTGTAGCGTCCCCACAGTTCCGGACGTCTGCGCCCCGGCCACGCCGTCGTTAGCTGCACCCCTCACCAAGAGCGCCGTCCCGCCCGTTGTGAGGCCTTCAGTCTAGCCTGCAGCCGCACTGATGGAGCCGGTCGGTGCGGAGCCAGACTGGCGGGAATCGCCCGTGATTCCTCACAACTGATGGAGCCGGTCGGTGCGGAGCCAGACTGACGGGAATCGCCCGTGATTCCTCACAACTGATGGAGCCGGTCGGTGCGGAGCCAGACTGACGGGAATCGCCCGTGATTCCTCACAACTGATGGAGCCGGTCGGTGCGGAGCCAGACTGACGGGAATCGCCCGTGATTCCTCACAACTGATGGAGCCGGTCGGTGCGGAGCCAAACTGACGGGAATCGCCCGTGATTCCTCACAACTGATGGAGCCGGTCGGTGCGGAGCCAGACTGACGGGAATCGCCCGTGATTCCTCACAACTGATGGAGCCGGTCGGTTGGAAGCCAAACTGGCGGGAATCGCCCGTGATTCCTCACAACTGATGGAGCCGGTCGGTGCGGAGCCAGACTGAAGGGAATCGCCCGTGATACCTCACAACTGATGGAGCCGGTCGATTGGAAGCCAAACTGGCGGGAATCGCCCGTGATTCCTCACAACTGATGGAGCCGGTCGGTGCGGAGCCAGACTGACGGGAATCGCCCGTGATTCCTCACAACTGATGGAGCCGGTCGGTTGGAAGCCAAACTGGCGGGAATCGCTCGTGATTCCTCACAACTGATGGAGCCGGTCGGTGCGGAGCCAGACTGACGGAATCGCCCGTGATTCCTCACAACTGATGGAGCCGGTCGGTTCGGAGCCAAACTGGCGGGAATCGCCCGTGATTCCTCACAACCGATGGAACCGGTCGGTTCGGAACCAAGCTGACGGGAATCGTCCGTCATATCCTCACAACTGATGGAACTCGTCCGTGATCGTCGACGATCTGCTTGGTCAACTCCTGTCAGGAGGATGATCACAGCAGGTCGAACCCCGTGCGCTTTCTCCACAGTGGGGATGCACCATAAAAAAACATTAATACCGTCTATGGTATTGCTAATGGGCAGAACAGCCAGACATTGTGTGTTCATTGTACCATTTAGTTTAAATTCGAGGTCAGGTTGTAATTACTCTGATTGTGTACTGTCGCGAATTACATTGGGCTCAGCCGTCAGATGGCTGCGAGGCGAACGGTCATGACTTCATGACCTCCTTAACATGAACACGCCAGTCTCAATATAAACCAAAGCGTTGCGAAGCGAGAAGTGACGACTTAATGACCTTCCTAGCATGAGCACGCCAGTATCAATATAAACTGAAGCGCTGCATGCGAAGCACGTTTGGGTGACAACAAGCCACAGGCTCCGGAGCTGGCCGCCGAGTGAGCGATGATGCAGTGACGGATAAATAAACACGACTGACCAAGTGCGGCCGTCCTGACCTGGTGACGAGGCAGCCTGCCTCCCGTGACCCGGGCGGGTGGAGGACGTCTCACTGGCCGGCACTGTCACAGACCGAGCGCCGGGTTCTGACGCAACCAACCGTGGCTCTGTCGCCGTCAGATGAGGCCAGCTTGTCCAGTGTCAGTGTCCGGCGGCGGACACACCCCGGCCGGCAGTTCGTCAGCACGTGACCGGCCCGGTGCCGATGTACCGTGCACACCACGCTGCCGGGTAGGTACATACATGTCCGGTTTTCACTGTCCCGTCAGGTACATGTCAGGTCGTCACTGTCCGGGTCAGTACATGTCTGGTAGTCACTGTCCGGGTCGGTACATGTCTGGTTGTCACCGTCCGGGTTGGTACATGTCTGGATGCCACCACCCGGGTCGGGTAGGTACATGTCTGCTTGTCACCGCCCGGGTCGGTACATGTCTGGTTGTCACCGTCCGTGCGGATTCAGCGCCACCTTGGTCAGCCGGACACCTTTCATTGGCCAGTCACCCTTCTCTCTTCCTCATCATTAACCCACACTCTCGCGCGTAACTTGCGAGTTATCTCAGTGGTAATGGAGGCGATCAAGTATTATCCACGTTGAAACAATGCCAGCCATAATAATCGCGTCGGTCGGCGTTCACACCAATTCACCTCATCGCCCTCCCGGCAGTAATAAGTCAATCAATTTTGCACTTCCCTGGCAGTGTGCCACTAATTCCCCCCCCCTCCCTTCGCATCTGCTTCCTGTTTTCGCCGCGGCGTGCCCCGCCTTCCATGGCACCCCTCCTCTTCCTTTTCTCACCCCTCTTCCCTCCCCAAAGCACGTGCCAAATTAGATTTATAGTCTATTAATTCGGCTGGTGATTTATTAATAATTCATACACATGATGGCATTTAAATGTGATGGACGTATGTGATTGCGAACCAGGGGAGCCGTGGCTATACCGCTGGTGGACGTGAGCGCAAACAAACCACCTCGGACGAGAGGTGGACATGGGGCAGGAAGTGGACATTGGGAATCAGATGGACATTACACAGGAAGTGGCCATCGGAGAAATGGGTTCCAGCAGCAAGTGGGAATTCTGCAAGTGGACAATGGGTAGGAGGTGGACACTGGGGGGCAGGAGGTGGGCATTGGGCAGGAGGTGGACACTGGGCAGGAGATGGATATTGGGCAGGAGGTGGATATTTAATAGGAAGTGGTCATGGTCAGCTGATAGCTAATTCAGTGCATAAGCTTCGGCCCGTCTATCTATGTGCTCGGACGTCACAACGAATAATTAAAATTCGGTGCTGCAAAGGTTATAAGAACACATTATGACTCTGGTACGTCAATGGTGGGAAAACACGTTTTCACGCTGCTGAACACGCACTACAACTTTGAGACCGATGGGGTGCCTTGCCTTTCCCCTATCGCTTTATATATATATATATATATATATATATATATATATATATATATATATATATATAATTCAACACACGTAGCTGCAAATACAACTGGTGCCTTTCCTTCCCAGACAATCTACGTTAGCAGGCAGATATGAACGTTCATGCATAGAACATTCTGCTAAGGTGCTTCCAGCCTCTGAAATGCTGACCATGCATATCTGCTATCAAACTATTTATTTTAAAAAAACAGCGCACACTTCAAACACCGACGGTGCATTACGGACAAAGGAGCTGCCTTTGTGATCCTCATTAATGGCACCTCTTCGAGGGCACGGGCTGTGCAGGTTAGGAGGAAGTGTAGCACGAGCCAAGAAAAAAGTTGGTCTATTGAATGGCGTCTGCACTTCGTCACCTGGAAAATCCTGGGAATGCAGCACATCGAGTAACCTCAAGAGGTCGGACGATGACACAAACCCCTGCATTCCGGCATCACCATGGCCTCCAGCAGTGCGACACAGGTGGTCACGGCCACCTGTGTGGCCGTGGTAGCTGGCGGCTCACCTACTGATTAATGGCCGCTCCCGTACAGGGTATATATCGAGAAGACGGCAATCGCGCCACCGCACTCACCAAGTGCTGCCGTCTACACGCAGCAATTACGCCGGACAAATAGCCGTCTGACATGCGAGCAAAGCGGCAAACAAGGTGATTGTAAAGCTAAATAATAGCCGATTGGCAGGTGATAGTTTCAACGCCGTACGTCGGCGCAATGTGAGGCGGCCGCACTATGTTGGGCCGTCTTCCACTGCCAGCGATGGCCATCTCCAGAGCAGGGATCAAATATGCCCCCCCCCCACACACGTCGAATATTCAAGATAGCCTGAAAACCCTGATAAATATCCACGAAACTTTCAATAGCTGTCAATTGATCAGCTATACACCTTTGCCAAAGGAAGAATCTGCAATGTCAAGATGGGTCAGGCGTAAGTGACGTCAGAGTGACGTCATGCTTGCCGATTTGTGACAAAAGCGTATCGGTGCACGCACATTGGCATATAAACCGAACGAATGAAGACATATGACGTCCGTCGACAGGAAGCGAGAGACAATTAGTAGAGCGGTAACATTTGATATCCTTGCTTTGTTTGTTGTTTTCTTGAATAGATAAAAAACCCCAACATGCTATTGGATATGAATTCTCACATCGATGGAGGAGAACAGCATACCCGGAAGGATTAACTGATTCTCGAAAGAGGAGGCTTTCCAACTGCCTTTTCAGGTACCTTCGATGACCCAGAAAACTCAGGATATCATCACAAATGTTGTTCAAGAAAAGCTAGATGTTCAACTGGAGTGAGCAATCTCGGCATGCCATCGCCTGAGGCAAAACCAAACAGTCGTCATTCAGTTTCATAATCTGGATGATAGGAGCCGATGAGTCTATGAGGCGAAGTTCAAACAGATCAAAGAGAACAGAGGTCTATATTTGTAGTCCACGACATTCTCACTGCTAAGCGAGGAAAGCAGCTGCAGTTTCTGGATGACCTCTGGGAGAAAAGCCTAATACCAATCTATCTCACAAAAACAGATACATGACAAGAAAATCAATGATGAAAAATGCATTCAAAATCACCTGAACATGACAAGAGAGGCATGTCGAGACTAGTTGAATGCCAACAATTAATTATAAATGCAAATTTTTGAAGGTGCCTGATATGCTACAGGAACAAAGCTAAGGATGAATTGGTTCAATAGGCAATGCCTAATAATGCAAGAACAATTCAACACTTCTTCGTCCCATTTACATAAAAACAAGATAGGCTATGTGCCATTACACACTCTGCACCAACCACCTGGAACAATGTAATATGGCCTAGTTGTCGACGCGCTCTAAAGCCCAAATAACTAACTAACTAATGTAATTTGGCCAATATTTCCCAGTATAGAACAGGAGCCTATACACAAAGAAGTGCTAGAGAACTTAACTATACCTGGATTTAAGGAACTATGCGTATCAAATGCAACTGAAAATCAAGTACGGTTGCCACCACTGTGTTTAGCTAATTGAACAATGAGCACTGCTACCGGGTGTATGTGGTTTCGGGTCGTGACCCCATCCATGGATGTGCGGACGCATGGGTGCGTAACGACATGATTTTGTGGAACATTTTTGAGATAATTATATACTTCTGCTATATATATATATATATATATATATATATGCGTATGTATATATATATATATATATATATATATATATATATATATATATATATATACATATATATATATAGATATATATATATATGTATATATATATATATATATATATATATATATATATATATATATATATATATATATATATATATATATATATTCAGTAAGTTACAGGCGACGGGTGCTGGCTGTGAGGCTCATGTTATATTTCACACGTTCACCCGTAGGGCTTCTTCAGCTCTTGTTGAAGCTTAACAGCTTAAGGAGCACTACGGGTGAAATTTACTGTTGATTTGGACATTCTTTTCTGTAAAAGCATCCTTGAACAACATGAGACTAGGGCTAGTTTCCCCAAGAGCTACATAAATTCGGCATGAATTGCTTATGCTCGAGTCTGCTTTTGTCAATGCCGGCTGGATATTGGTTTACAACACGTCGACCGTTTAGTCATGTAGCGTCGCCAATCTCTCACGCCGATTGGTCGCGGGCGAAGAGTAGCTTCTATCAATGCCATGCTCCCTCCAACAGCTTCACTTAGCGACCCTAGGAGTGCTCTGAGCGCACATTGTGTCCCTCCTGAAACATCCTGGTGTTAGCTGCCCTGATTTATGGACAGAGATAACGAAAGGAAGCCGCATATTGAAAGGCCATATTGAATTGAAATGTTGCAAGTGCGCATAGCCAAACAGGAAGGCTACTGCGTTTGGTATAGACACGACAATTGAAAAGCAAACCCCCCCCCCCCCGCCTAGAACTTTCTTTAACTTAAACATCAAAGAAATGCAAATGGTGCAACTTCTCAAAGTAAATAATCTCTCGTGTAGCAATTTCTAGTAACAGTTGGTTGGTCGTGAGCCATGAGCTCGCTTCTACTCACGCCACGATCCCGGTCTGAATACCCCTGACCAGCCACCGCCGGCTCCGTGTCCTGCGTCCTGCAGCCGCCAGCTGCTTACCTGAAAACACGACAGCCGCGCTGCAGCGTCACACGCTCACGACAGCACCAGCAGCGTCACACGCTCACGACAGCACCAGCAGCGTCACACGCTCACGACAGCACCAGCAGCGTCACACGCTCACGACAGCACCAGCAGCGTCACACGCTCACGACAGCACCAGCAGCGTCACACGCTCACGACAGCACCAGCAGCGTCACACGCTCACGACAGCACCAGCAGCGTCACACGCTCACGACAGCACGAACAGCGTCACACGCTCACGACAGCACCAGCAGCGTCACACGCTCACGACAGCACCAACAGCGTCACACGCTCACGACAGCACCAGCAGCGTCACACGCTCACGACAGCACCAGCAGCGTCACACGCTCACGACAGCACCAACAGCGTCACACGCTCACGACAGCACCAGCAGCGTCACACGCTCACGACAGCACCAGCAGCGTCACACGCTCACGACAGCACCAGCAGCGTCACACGCTCACGACAGCACCAGCAGCGTCACACGCTCACGACAGCACCAGCAGCGCACGAGCACGTGTCTTGCGACTGTCCATTGGCTGGTGGAAGGTTTGTGTCGAACGCAGCAGGTAGCCGCTCGCAGTCTGTTCGTCTGTTGTTGGCAGTCCAATAAAATACCGTTGTGCGATTATGTGCACAAAGGCTACCCGCTTGATGGAAAAACAGTTTCAAGTTGAACCCGTGCTACTCCCGTACAGGACTGTCCGGTCGGTCGGTAGATCGGCTGACGGCCTTCGTCAATGGATGGGTATGTGGGGTGACGGTGGAGAGGGGTGGAGAAAGGTGGGGTGGGGCGATAACACGACCGTTCGGCAGGTCGGTAGATCGGCTGACGGCCTTCGTCAGCGGGTGGGGGTGCGGGTGGAGAGGGGGAGTGTGATAGCATATACACGCTTCCAAGCCAGGTGTGATTGGCTAGTATTGACCTGCAGACGAGCCGACCAGACCAGGTTTGTACATGCACATACAAGCTGCAGACGAAAAATTCGTAGCCGCAAAATAGCCACATACACAAAGAAAAAGGACACACAGGCATTTCTATTTTCAGGAGTACCATCCGTCGTTGGCCCTGATTCAGGGCGTGCAGGTTCATTTCAGCCTCGGCATATCTTCGTGGCATTGTCCATCTTCACGACGTGATATGAGGGGGGGGGGCCTCATATCACAAAGGGAACACTCACATCACGCTTCTCTTCAGCGACCAGCGATATTCGCCTTCACGTACCTCGCAAGTGACCCCATGCCACTCTCTCTTAAGCAGCCAAGACATACCCCTCACCGTACCTCGCAGGGAACCTCATGCCGCCTCTACTTCAGCGACCAGCGACATTCCCCTCCCCGTATCGCGCAAGCGACTCCATATCTCTCTCTCTCTCTCTCTCTCTCTCTCTCTCTCTCTCTCTCCCTCCCTCTCTCTCTCTCTCTCTCTCTCTCTCTCTTCAGCGACTAGCGACATACCCCTCACCGTACCCGCAGAGGACCTCATGCCGCCCCTTCTCCAGCGACCAGCGACATAACCTTTCCCGGTATCAGAGATCAGCGCTTCATTTTCTGAGAAGTTTTCGGTTCCCCACAGCTTCTACATTTGTCAACTCAAACTAGGTCAACGAGATTGTCAATGAATGCTGCCAACGCTGTTCACCATTTACAAATGCAGCCTTCGAACAAGTAGCGTTTTCGGCGCGCCACCATGCGCGCTAGCACCAGCACATAGTATGCTTCGCATTCGGACGCCTCTTCGCATTCAGCGGAGCTTTTCATCCGGTAGGTGTTTGTGTCACACAATGGCCGTAGCGATTGTGATCTTCCTAAAGCTCATCAGGACAATTTATGATCCGACCAGCTGTAGTTTGTATGGCGCGGCGTAGTGGGCAGCTATAGATTTATTCAGCGTTTTCGGGGCGGGACATGTGTGATGTCCCGGTTGGCCAGGTGACGTCACGCCGGCCTGTGTGGTGGCTCATGTTGTAATTAATTCTCCTTACTCCAGAGACAAGCCCGCCCACCGGAGACGAGTAGCAAATGCACGACGAAATAATCCAGACCGGCGAGGGAATGACAAGGAGCAATGGAGTATGTGAACAAAGAAAGCATAGAGAAAGCAGGGAGGCGGAGGTCACGAGGATGGTGGGAGGAACAGAGACGGATGGGATTCTGCGATACCAGTGATAGAGGTGGGGGTGGTTTTGGAGTTGCCGTGGATGGGAGTGGGCTCCGGGGGACATGCATACATTACGTGGGTGTGCATGACATGCATGTCCCATACAGTATTACGCAAGGTGCCTTTGCACAGCCCCTCACCTCACTCCCTGAAAGGGCGGCTTTTCAAGGTTCGTTCCTTATCTTCCGGAACAAAATTTTACGTATCCTCTGCAGATTGGCACATGATACCCTCAATTCTGAGCGCAGGACTAGGCACATTACATAGATAGCAGATAGGCGGAGAGGAGAGAAAATATAGGGAGGGTGGGTAAGAAGCTTCCTCAGGAGCAAAATAGTTCGCGAGTTAAGGAAGACACTGGTTGTGCATCATGCACTAGGATTAGCAGGTTCACAGGAATGAAGGAAACTGTAGCGTTATTTTCCTAATTAAAAAGCAATGCTGCCATTGAGGCATTACTGCACCGACGCCTGTGTCTAATTGCAACCAGCTACTAGAACCCCAGTACCTTCCCGTTCTCGGAAGTGGAACTTAATACGCGCCACGGTCGACAACGACAGCGGCTGACCGACAGGCCACAGTGACAGGGTGAGGGTGGTGGTGGCGGCCACGGCACATGTCGTACGGTACCACCGCCAGACGGACAGCCGTACCGTACCACCGCCAGACCGACAGCCGTACCGTACCACCGCCAGACGGACAGCCGTACCGTACCACCGCCAGACCGACAGCCGTGCCGTACCACCGCCAGACGGACAGCTGTAACACCGCCAGACCGACAGCCGTACCGTGCCACCGCCAGACGGACAGCCGTACCGTACCACCGCCAGACGGACAGCCGTACCGTACCACCGCCAGACGGACAGCCGTACCGTACCACCGCCAGACCGGCAGCCGTACCGTACCACCGCCAGACCGACAGCCGTACCGTACCACCGCCAGAACGACAGCCGTACCGTACCACCGCCAGACGGACAGCCGTACCGTACCACCGCCAGACGGACAGCCGTACCGTACCACCGCCAGACGGACAGCCGTGCCGTACCACCGCCAGACCGACAGCCGTACCGTACCACCGCCAGACGGACAGCCGTACCGTACCACCGCCAGACCGGCAGCCGTACCGTACCACCGCCAGACCGACAGCCGTACCGTACCACCGCCAGACCGGCAGCCGTACCGTACCACCGCCAGACCGACAGCCGTACCGTACCACCGCCA
The DNA here is from genome assembly GCA_034440615.1 of Ashinkailepas kermadecensis. Classification (NCBI taxonomy): domain Eukaryota; kingdom Metazoa; phylum Arthropoda; class Thecostraca; family Neolepadidae; genus Ashinkailepas; species Ashinkailepas kermadecensis. Next base: position 27,708 of record JAOTOM010001486.1, on the reverse strand, counting down.
GACCGACAGCCGTACCGTACCACCGCCAGACGGACAGCCGTACCGTACCACCGCCAGACGGACAGCCGTACCGTACCACCGCCAGACCGGCAGCCGTAACACCGCCAGACCGACAGCTGTACCGTACCACCGCCAGACGGACAGCCGTACCGTACCACCGCCAGACCGACAGCTGTACCGTACCACCGCCAGACCGACAGCCGTACCGTACCACCGCCAGACGGACAGCCGTACCGTACCACCGCCAGACCGACAGCCGTACCGTACCACCGCCAGACCGACAGCCGTACCGTACCACCGCCAGACCGACAGCTGTACCGTACCACCGCCAGACCGGCAGCCGTAACACTGCCAGACCGACAGCTGTACCGTACCACCGCCAGACCGACAGCTGTACCGTACCACCGCCAGACGGACAGCCGTACCGTACCACCGCCAGACCGACAGCTGTACCGTACCACCGCCAGACGGACAGCCGTACCGTACCACCGCCAGACCGACAGCCGTACCGTACCACCGCCAGACGGACAGCCGTACCGTACCACCGCCAGACCGACAGCCGTACCGTACCACCGCCAGACCGACAGCCGTACCGTACCACCGCCAGACGGACAGCCGTACCGTACCACCGCCAGACGGACAGCCGTACCGTACCACCGCCAGACCGACAGCCGTACCGTACCACCGCCAGACCGACAGCCGTGCCGTACCACCGCCAGACCGACAGCCGTACCGTACCACCGCCAGACGGACAGCCGTACCGTACCACCGCCAGACGGACAGCCGTACCGTACCACCGCCAGACGAACAGCCGTACCGTACCACCGCCAGACGAACAGCCGTACCGTACCACCGCCAGATGAACAGCCGTACAGTACCACCGCCAGACGGACAGCCGTACCGTACCACCGCCAGACCGACAGCCGTACCGTACCACCGCCAGACCGACAGCCGTACCGTACCACCGCCAGACCGACAGCCGTACCGTACCACCGCCAGACCGACAGCTGTACCGTACCACCGCCATACCGACAGCCGTAACACCGCCAGACCGACAGCCGTACCGTACCACCGCCATACCAACAGCTGTACCGTACCATCGCCAGACCGACAGCCGTACAGTACCACCGCCATACCGACAGCTGTACCGTACCATCGCCAGACCGACAGCCGTACAGTACCACCACCAGACCGACAGCTGTACCGTACCACCGCCAGACCGACAGCCGTAACACCGCCAGACGGACAGCCGTACCGTACCACCGCCAGACCGACAGCCGTACCGTACCACCGCCAGACCGACAGCCGTGCCGTACCACCGCCAGACCGACAGCCGTACCGTACCACCGCCAGACGGACAGCCGTACCGTACCACCGCCAGACGGACAGCCGTACCGTACCACCGCCAGACGAACAGCCGTACCGTACCACCGCCAGACGAACAGCCGTACAGTACCACCGCCAGACGGACAGCCGTACCGTACCACCGCCAGACCGACAGCCGTACCGTACCACCGCCAGACCGACAGCCGTACCGTACCACCGCCAGACCGACAGCCGTACCGTACCACCGCCAGACCGACAGCTGTACCGTACCACCGCCATACCGACAGCCGTAACACCGCCAGACCGACAGCCGTACCGTACCACCGCCATACCAACAGCTGTACCGTACCATCGCCAGACCGACAGCCGTACAGTACCACCGCCATACCGACAGCTGTACCGTACCATCGCCAGACCGACAGCCGTACAGTACCACCACCAGACCGACAGCTGTACCGTACCACCGCCAGACCGACAGCCGTAACACCGCCAGACCGACAGCCGTACCGTACCACCGCCAGACCGACAGCTGTACCGTACCACCGCCAGACCAGCAGCTGTACCGTACCACCGCCAGACCGACAGCTGTACCGTACCACCGCCAGACCGACAGCTGTACCGTACCACCGCCAGACCGACAGCTGTACCGTACCACCGCCAGACCGACAGCCGTACCGTACCACCGCCAGACCGACAGCTGTACCGTACCACCGCCAGACCGACAGCTGTACCGTACCACCGCCAGACCGACAGCTGTACCGTACCACCGCCAGACCGACAGCTGTACCGTACCACCGCCAGACCGACAGCTGTACCGTACCACCGCCAGACCGACAGCTGTACCGTACCACCACCAGACCGACAGCTGTACCGTACCACCACCAGACCGACAGCCGTACCACCGCCAGACCGACAGCTGTACCGTACCACCGCCAGACCGACAGCTGTACCGTACCACCGCCAGACCGACAGCTGTACCGTACCACCGCCAGACCGACAGCTGTACCGTACCACCACCAGACCGACAGCTGTACCGTACCACCACCAGACCGACAGCCGTAACACCGCCAGACCGACAGCCGTACCGTACCACCGCCAGACCGACAGCTGTACCGTACCACCGCCAGACCGACAGCCGTAACACTGCCAGACCGACAGCTGTACCGTACCACCGCCAGACCGACAGCTGTACCGTACCACCACCAGACCGACAGCTGAACCGTACCACCGCCAGACTGACAGCCGTAACACCGCCAGACCGACAGCTGTACCGTACCACCGCCAGACCGACAGCCGTACCGTACCACCGCCAGACCGACAGCTGTACCGTACCACCGCCAGACCGACAGCTGTACCGTACCACCGCCAGACCGACAGCCGTAACACCGCCAGACCGACAGCTGTACCGTACCACCGCCAGACCGACAGCCGTACCGTACCACCGCCAGACCGACAGCTGTACCGTACCACCGCCAGACCGACAGCTGTACCGTACCACCGCCAGACCGACAGCCGTAACACCGCGAGACCGACAGCCGTACCGTACCACCGCCAGACCGACAGCTGTACCGTACCACCGCCAGACCGACAGCTGTACCGTACCACCGCCAGACCGACAGCTGTACCGTACCACCGCCAGACCGACAGCCGTACCGTACCACCGCCAGACCGACAGCCGTACCGTACCACCGCCAGACCGACAACTGTACCGTACCACCGCCAGACCGACAGCCGTACCGTACCACCGCCAGACCGACAGCCGTACAGTACCACCGCCAGACCGACAACTGTACCGTACCACCGCCAGACCGACAGCCGTACCGTACCACCGCCAGACCGACAGCTGTACCGTACCAGCGCCACACAGTGGACATGGCAGCGGTCAGTACAACGCCAGACACAGTGGAAGCGAGAGCGGCCAGTACAGCCCCAGACACAGTGGACACGGCAGAGGTCAGTACATCAGACACAGTGGACACAGCGGCCAGTCAGTAGTACAACCGTGCCGCTGCGTCGCAGACCAGTACGGCCGGACACGACAGTGGTCAGTACAACCTCAGACACAGTGGACACAGCGGCCAGTCAGTCGTACACCCGTGCGGCCGTGTCGCAGACCAGTACGGCCGGACACGACAGCGGTCAGTACAGCCTCAGACACAGTGGACACAGCGGTCAGTCAGTCGTACACCCGTGCGGCCGTGTCGCAGACCAGTACGGCCGGACACGACAGTGGTCAGCCGTTGACCTCACAGTCGGACGGCGGCCCCGGCAGGCAGTGGACAATAGCCGGCCGCCGTTAGTGGCGGCCCGTCACGAGAAACACGCCGCCGCCGCGTGACACAGTCCATTGTGACGCGAACAACCCAGCTCGGCGGCGGCAATGCCGATTCGGTCAGCAGCGATTGGGCGTGCTGGTTAGCAGACGCTGTAGCTGAGCTACCCGAGTCAAGACTGAATTGTGTTCGGCCATTTCAGAAACCGGCCGAAGAGAGGAGTCTTGATGATGGGGTTTCACTTTAGACATACAGTTGTAGCTGGTGCGGTGCAGAGATGTGCCGTGATGGTGTGACTTCACTTTTGACCTGCAGCTGTAGCTGGTGCGGCGCAGAGCTGCCGAGATGACGAGACCTCACTTTTGACTTACAGTTGTAGCTGGTGCATTGTTGCTTCACGCAATCTCGGCGTCTCCTGCTGAAGAGGATGCTGAATTGCGTTGCATGGCAGTTCTCTTTTATTTTGCATGATAATGGCTACAGTTCCAGACGATATGCGAATCTCCTACCAACATTGTAACCGCTGCACCGCACAATACTACTAATGGTCTATGTTAGCGGTTGTTGAGTGCTTAAGACGCGCTCGAGTGGGGTTAGGATGGGTGTCAAATTGATGCCTACCCTTCAGTTCTTTCCAAACAGCGAGATCACGGCATCGAGCAGCACCACGAGAATCCGCACAACCAAAACATTGATCAGTGGATCTATTGGTGGTACGTTCACCTGATAGTCATTGTTTCTGCGAGGTTCAGTCTTTGGAAGTTCTACCAAGATTCAACTCCAATTCGTAGATATTTGCCCGGTACAATGGATCCAATGACCGGTAGTATATGATTCAGATATCTTCATGTCAGGTCATATGTACTTTAGCATGAATTTTACCCTTTCAAGGTCACTGACACCAGTTGACCTCGAATGAACTCGAGCGACATGTTTGAATGTTTGAGTCATTACATGGTATTTTCCCGCAGAATTTGAATTCGGCGTGGATGGTAATACCAGAAAATAATATCAAAATTGAGGCCATTTTGAGTAGACCGGTAAAATTTTGAGAATTGAGGTAAAAATTGAATTTTGAGTAAAATGGGGTCAACATGTTGACCTGTACCTGTCCCATGATGGGCGCATCAAAATTCATCAAGTGCGGTGTCAATCGGCTCACAATGAATCTGAGAATACGTTTTTGTAGGGCGCAGCCAGATAAAGTGCAGTTGTTCGCTCTTGGAATCAAACATTTTCCCAACTCATCAAACGTTTGATGCTTGATGCTTTTACCCGAGCTTGATGGTCACTAGCTGTCCAAACCATTCACAATTTAAACCATTGGAGAGAACCCGTCAACCGCAACAGGCTCGCTTCTCCTCGTCTCGAGAAGACGTCCGGTTCGCGAGCTGTCAGGGAGTTGTCGAATTTCCCCCTCCCCTCGCCTCTTCTCCCTCTGCCGGACCGCGTGGCGATAGGCCATCCGCCCAAGCGCGTGTTAAAGCAATTAACTTTTTCTGGCGCACAGTGCTGGTGTTCTTTAGACCAGCTAACATCATACCATGCAATCGTTTGCCGAACATAGTCTATGATCCAGATACATGTCGGTTTCGAGGGTTCATAAGCCCAGTTATTCATCAGCAACTCAAGGGGTACCATGCCGAGTAACGATGTGCCAAAGAGCCCTTTGAATAGTCGTCGAACGATCAAAAGTTAAATCAAACGTTCTTTTCGTAGCGGATGAAGTTCTTTCCATCCTTGTGCTACTCCAACTACCAACTGAAGACTTATTTCTCCCGGATTACATGTGAACGATGATGGAATATCATGACAATTATCTGGAGTCCACATCTGGCGAGGATTACAAGACACACACTGACACACACATGCATATGCATATATATACATACATATATATATATATATATATATATTGTGTTTGTGTAGTTTGTGTGTGTGCACTGGGGATCTAGCCCAGCGGTTGGGGGGGGGCAACTTTTGGTTTTCGGCGTCAGCCCCCCCCCTCCCCCCCAGTGGCGTACCTAGGAATTGCAACAAGGGAGGGGTCGAACGGATTTGGAGGGCGCCCATTCTTCCACTATTTTTAGTTAAAAGCACCGGATTTCGACCACCATTTGGCAAAGGGGCCCATTAAAAAAAAATTAATGACAACATAATTTCCTGTGTAGGGGCCACAGCCTACCTCCACCGTTTCTAAGTTACCGGATTTTTGTTCTTGTTTACCAAAACGTTCACGTTCACGTTCAACGTCTTGTACCACGTCAACGTTCGTGCACGTGTACACACTGGTGGATCCGATTTTGTCAACTCTTGCTGTAAGCAGAACTTGAGCAGCATGGAACCCTCGATGTGTGTCAGAATCTACTATGCTACTATATTGGTTTCCAGATCATTATATAAAAATACCTTTAAAATTGGAGATTCTTTCATTCCGACGCTATTTTTTAACCTCGGCAAAGGTTACTGCATTTCAATGTAGTTTACTTCCGTTGGTTTCGGGTGGGCCAAAAGACACTATGCCCCCCCCCCCTTTTAAGCGCTTCGGGTGGGGGGGGGCATGGCTGGAATGGCCCCTCCCTGGATCCGCTAGTGTGTGTGTATGTGTGTGTGTGTTGTGTGTGAAAACACAGAGCAGTGCGAGCATGATTTTATTAGCAACGCTTCGACTCACGCCTTTCTCAAGCTACCGACGATTTACAGGCATGCGAATATTTAACGGTTGTCTTTTTTACACAGGTCACGAGACATAAATCATACAGCACTTCGCATGCGCTGACACCGAATAAACCAAATAGTGAAAATAGTAAATTGGAAACAACCAAATAAGTACGACAGTGATGTTTAACCTACCATTTTTTTCAACATGCTCAACATGGGGGATAGGGGCTAGAGCTGGGGAGCATCGTTCAGACCTCAGATACCATATACTTTCTAATGCTATGGTGGCGCATGCCGATGAAGAAGGCCATCTCCCAAATTGGAAAGGAGCATCTGTTCTTAGTGGTGGACTTGGGAAGGGGTGTCGGAAGACGGTTGATTCAGCGTATATTGCCACACGTGGGAATATCAATGGTGTTTCTGGTAGTTTCAAAATTGCAAGTGTTGTAGCGGAACTGATTGTGGAACATGTTGAAAAGGGTAGGTTAAAAATCACTGTCGTACTTATTTGGTTGTATTCAATTTACTGTTTTTCACCATTTGGTTTATTCGGTGTCAGCGCATGCGAAGTGCTGTATGATTTATGTATCGTGACCTGTGTTCAAAAAATGAGAAGCGTTAAATTTTCGCATGCCTGTAAATCGTCGGTAGGTTGAGAAAGGCGTGAGCCGAAACGTTGCTAATAAAATTATGCATCCATTGCTCTGTGTTTTCACAATTTGTAATTCCATCCTAACTACTATGAATATATACATATAAAGATATATATATATATATATATATATATATATATATATATATATATATATGTATATATATATATATATATATATATATATATATATATATATATATATATATATATATATATGTGTGTGTGTGTGTGTGTGTGATGCTTATAACTATATATAGGAATTGTGCGGTGTTCGCGTCTCGAGGAAAAGTTCACCGTCGTCAGGAAATGCCAAGTGTACCTCAATGTAAAACTCAAGCATGGTCGTAACTATATATACTTCTATCGGGTGATGTCAAGAAAATCCCCGCTAGATTCACCAAGAAAGAAAAGCACTGCCCTTCCGTTCGTCTTAACCGGTTCCGTACATGAGGAGCTTCCACCATTCGCTTTGTTTTGTTCGTCTTGGACGGACCCTTTGTCGCAGAACATTCAAACTTCGAGACTTGAAATAGATATGTTTTCACATGCCGCGTGTAACTTAAGGAAGACCACCAGAAGCATCACATGTATTTTTTGGAGACATATTTGAGGGATAGCCTCCTCTTTGGACATGATGCACATCTACACATTCTTATATGCTATTCATGGCATTCACAGTACTCTACAGTACTGGTCATCCAAAGGTACATGATCCTCATATTTCAAGATGTTTGCAAATTTATTTTTAGGCAGACATGGTTGAGCACGAAAAGTATCCTGACATCATAGGTCAGTGACTTAAAGATAACTTGCAAATGTCTTGAAATATTTGGGTTATGCACATTTCGATGATATAAACTGCTCGAATACTGCAAAAGTCATGAATAGCATACCATAATTTGTAGACGGCGTACTTCATGGGGAGTCCCAAACATCTTCTTAGGAGGAATGTTTGGTTCTATGTATTTGCAATGATTCCAACAGGCAAATAGATGATTGCGATTGCTTTTGATACCTTCACACATAATACAACATACGATGTATTGAAGTCAAAATATACATCGGGCCGGTTCTTTGAGTTTGATTTAGGTAGCGCTCTATCTTACGAGCTTTCAATGCGACTAAGGAATGTTAGGGCAATAAATTAATTGATTTGCCGACATATTCTTCGTCCATGTTTGTAGAAATATTGGCCGTTCCCCGCAGAGACGGTGCAAAGTTATTGTTTTCAGAGGCGACTTTCTGACTCAACAAAATCTGAAAGCCTCAGCACAGCTGTAACACCCATGCATTGTTTGGTATTTACTGTAGTGTCCACATGCCGCGTAAATTCAAATAACCATTGAAAGCATACCAAACACTACTTATTACATTTTGTGACGTAGGTGGGGTGGGGAGCTAGTGGGAGCAGTGGGAAAGCTAGTGAAAACACGGCGAATCGTCCCTATGATATGCATGCATGCATGCACGTCTTTTCCACGTTAATACTTTTCACCCATGTATTTGATGTTCCAAGCTCATGACGTGAGAAACGAGTTACTGTTCTGTTTTCCCCCAGGACGGCTATACGTGTACACTACCAGTTTTACTTGTTATATATGTTTACCTTCAGTATTCATTCTTGAATCAACATATAATTGATATTGCAAATGTAGTAAAAATAATGTGTACCTGTTGCTTCCATACAATAGCGCATATGGTGACGTCATAGGTAGGTGCATGACCAGTCGGCTGCACAACCAGGCGGCATTTGCCGATCGCCACGGTGCGCGCTGAGGTGGTTCACATTAAAGGACTGTTTACACCTAGCGTAATATCGACGCACTGTCGGAATCGACGCAAAGCTAGCGGACAGTTAGCATGGGGCCCAATGAGTCTGCCGATTCTGCCATTGCGCCGGCCTTGCGTCAGCTGTCTGCCGAGTCCTACAAAACGCTGGCGATTTCCGAGCGGACAAAGTTTGGTTTTATCAAGTTTTTCCGCTCGGCGCACCAGCGGCCTTGACGCAAGGTTGACAGACTGCTCGGGATAAACTGCGGTCGCCATATTTGCTGATCTTCGATTATATATTTGCTGCTATATTTGCTATATCTGCTATATTTGCTGATCTTCACTGGTCTGTCGACGCGTCGAGATTACGCCCAGTGCGTCGGGATTACGCCTAGTCCGTCATTGCGCTGGCTTTTTTGCGTCGAGATTACGCTAGGTGTGAACAGCCCATTAATGCGGGCATTGTGCGGCCTGTGGAACTGGACAAGTCAGAGGTGGCCCTGCCACCAACAATATAGCCCTGGTGACGTCACTAGCAGCCACAGTCATAAAGTCATAAAGTGTTAAGGGTTAATAAGAGCCACAGGGGCCCATCTGGATTAAGCCTATCTAGAAAAGGTACTAGAAATGTACATACTCTTACCCCAATCAATCCCTTATCTCAAGTTCCTAGGAAGCTATATATCCCAGCCTATCTAGCACCATTCACTTGCTATTGCATAACACACTCAACAATTATAAACTCCTCCCATTATACCCATTGTGCTACCATAGACAATCTCATCAGCATCACATCCCGAATGAAGGTGCTGAATCCACTGCTAGGTACACCCTACATAAAGTTATAAAGCGTTTATACTTAATAAGAGACCCAAGGGCCCATCCAGTTAAGTCTGTAAATGAAAGATACCATAAGCCTGGCAAAAAGACCCTCCCCAACCATCTCACATCCTGAAGAAACCAGTCCTCCAATATCCCACACACCTATCAATGCCTATCTACCCTAGCTATCCAGCCCTATTCCCTTGACCTCCCTTAACACATGTGGATTGAATGCCTTATCAATAATTTTCAAACTGCATCCATGCCTGCTTAAGGGGTCTGTGCCGTGCACACTAACTTAACATAAATCTCACCCCATCCATCACAAATTAGAACTCAAAAACAAGATTTTCCTATCTAAAAAAATTGTCCACCCTACTAATAAATACATTCAACGAGGAACTCCCCACAACATCAGCAGACACCCCATTCCACTGATCAACAACCCTTTGACTGAAGACCTGTTGTCGCTTAACTGTCCTACACCTCAACTTGTCTAACCTGAATTGATGACCCCTATGTGATACTCTAAACTGAAGAGCGCCGTATCAGTGGCAGCTAATGGGCTTTCGTCATGTGTTCCAGCATCAGCCAGTCCTGACGTGGTCTCGCTTCTTCCAAAACAATATCTTCGCCAAAATCACAGGAGTATTGTGGTGATAGTATAAATATTAAGGCCTCTGCCTTACTCGTATTAAAACGTTGACACGCCACAGTGTGAATTATAGGCAGAGCATTATATACAGACCTCCAGCCGGAATGACTACTCACAAGCTGCATCAGGGCAAGCGTGGACCACTTCGACGCTATAGGAGCACACCTCGGACCAGTTTATCGCCTAGTAGTGAGTGTGACCACTCTGACGCCCTCGGAGTACGCCTCGGACCAGCGCATCACTTGGTAGTGAGTGTGGACTACTTCGACGCCATAGGAGCACCTCTAGGACCAGTGTAACACCTGATGACTTGCTCTGAACGGCGTTGCGTCTACAAAGTCCACTGCTTAAGAATAAACCAATGCATGATGGAAGTGTGGTTTCATCTGCTGGGAACAAAACGCTACCGATCTGAATTTTCTTCCATGGAATCTCACAACATTCAAGCATAGCAACAGTTGCCATTCATCATGCTCAATTTATGACACCCATTCCATCGAAATTCTTCAACCAGCCTCCACATGCTACATTTCAACACCATCACACGCCTGCCACAAAGCACCGATTCCCTTCTGCGTCGCGTGTTTAACGTCTTCGCTTGATACCCGCGCTGTCAGGGACCAACTGATCTCGGTACACTGGAACAGCGGCAGCGCCGACTGCCCCCACTCCCACGCTCGACGCTCGATCACGCCACACGACACCTCAATCAGTTATCTGTGGACATCAGCCCCGCAGCCAGAAGCCATCCCATTAATCTGGCTCACGTTTGTCCGGCTGAGGCAGTGTCGGCTCATAGCATTCCACCGTCAAGACTGGGTGACAGGCGAAGCAGCTGTTGAGCGTAATCCTTATGATCGGTGATCGTGAATGGCAAGTGACCCAGCTTCATATCAACGGGAGAGAAAAACGCTGCACCTTTGCAGCATTCGTGCAAAACAGGGCTTAGCAATCGGATTGTCCCGAATTGTCTACATATGCTGGATTCGCCATATTTAACCGAAGTGTGTGTAAAAGAGAGAGTGAGAAAAAAAAGAAAGAAAGAAGATAGAGAGAGAGAGAGAGAGGTAGCTGGCAGGAGACAAAACTGACAGAGACAGATGGTGAGGGAAACAGAAATAGAGATAGAGAAAAGGAGGGGGAGATAGAGAGAGATAGAGACACGGTGAGAGAGTTAGACAGGGAAGAAGAACAGGGAGAGAGGGGGAGAGGCGAGAGAGAGAGAGAGAGAGATATAGAGGGAGAGAGAATTGTTCCTGTAACGAAGTGGCTGGGAGGTCCGCTCTCCAGAGGAATGGTGGGCCGCGCCCCGACGGTACTTTAGGCGCGTCATTGTTTTCGCCACAACGATGACCCTCCACAAACAAACCTTGTCAGCATGCTGGCCGACTGTGTTGCCCGCCCATACAGAACGACTGTGTTGCCCGTCCACACAACCGCCCGTACAGACCGACTGTGTTGCCCACCCAAGCAAACCGACTGCTTGCCCACTCATGCAAACCGACTGTGTTGCCCACCAATGCAAACCGACGGTGTTGCCCGCCCATACAGACCGACTGTTTTGTCAGCCCATAAACAATGTGTTGCCCGCCCATACATACCGACTGTGTTGCCCGCCCATACAAACCGACTGTGTTGCCCGCCCATAAATACTGACTGTGTTTCCCGCCCATTCATACGGACTGTGTTGTCCGCCGATGCAGCCGCCCATATAGCGGCCCATACAGCCGCCCGTACAGCCACCCATGCAGTCCGAATAAAAGCCGGCACCGTTCGATGATGGTTGTAAAGCGTTCCCGTTTGTCGGCTGTGGACCTCCACATGGGAGGCCGTGTGGGTGAAGGTCGCCAGAGGCTGGGGAGAGTAACTGCGGTAGACCGATCGGCCGACACACGAACACCAGCTTTACACAAGTTTGTCAAACCCTGGTATGACCACACATGCATGCTTCATCTACTTTACATGTTTAGTTATTGCTTCCAAACAGTACATAATTTACTTCTTCATCAGTTAGAATTGCTTCGCTAAATGCCAGCGGCTAGGTTCTTGACAGTCCTCAGGTGTCCAAAAAAAGACGAAAATCGCTTACATGGTTCAGACTTTGGTATTATTATCCAAGACTTTGGTATTATTGGTATTATTATCCAAGACTTTGGTATACAAGACTTTGGCATTATTATCCTACACGAGACACATTCGTCAGAAAGCGACGCGAACAGGCGGATGAATGAATGTGGAGGGATGGGAGCTTATGCTCGTAGCGAAAATAATAGTATGGGGTATGGATACAGTGCAACACAACAATCACCATAAGTGATATTTTTGCGGACACTCCAGGTAGATTTAGAACACTAAATGCCGAGATAAAAAGCTGTCGAATAACGTCAAGAGACGTTTATGGTTCGAACAATGACAACCCCCAGAGGTTCGAAGACTTCTGTGTAAAACTGGAAGATTATAATGACTGTAACATGATCATAGGTGGAGATTTCAAGTTGTGTTTAAATGTACAGCAAAGCATAGCTGCGAGAGTAACAAATAGTGAGCGACGCAAAGATGTTATGAAACATTACATGGACGAAAAACAGCTAAGTTATTTCGAGAGAGCTTAATCTCATTGCAGATGATTTCACTTGCATAAGGTCAAATTCATCAATTAATTATGGCACGAATCTTTTTGTAATAAGCAGGGCCTAGCGTTCGGAACGACAAAACCATGAATCACGATAGCTGATGAATATCTATTCGATCATAAGTTAATGACACCATCAATAGTTATTAGTCTTAAGTTTATGTAGGACGCTCATATACTGAAAGTTGAACAATGATATCACGGAGGACAGTTGCTCGTTACGTATATCCGCAATATAAATACAGAGATCATACATCTAAACGATATTTTCACTACATATGCAATGAAGAGTGCTTTGTATCCTAGGCGGCGGCTCGGCGAGTGAAATTAAGGGAAATCGAAACCGTTATTAAGGGCAAACAGAGTAATGCCTAATGGTCTAAGAGTCTTAAAATGATGATGACGATGATGATGATGATGACAACTGTCATCCGAAGTGGAAGCAAGTGATCAAAAGTTGCCTGTCCCTGTCAAATATAAGAAATATTATGGCTGTAAGAGAAAATAGAGCATAGCGCACATGTATGCAATGGACACCTTTTAGAACGTAACATTTGCAGCATGGCTTGAATTAACTCAGAAGGAAGAAAATGAAGCCATTGGTGGCGCGAATTTCTGCGGGGATAAGTACATCAATCTTGACAAAAATATGGAAGTAAACAAAAAATGTCTGATGCAAAATGACATATTCCACCTTAACGGCTTGTATAATCTAGATGAACAGAGTATGCTGACAGCTCAGGAAGTAACGGGATAATAATCGATTCCCACAATGGTAGCCCTCTCAGGTGATTAGTCGATTCCAATAGCATGGATACAAAATGGTGCTCTCCATTAAAACAACAATGCAAGATAACAATGTTGAGTCTTAGCAAAATCCTGCCAGCACTATTGCATGGCTGGCCATGGCTTCACGATGACCCTATTTCAAGTTGTTTGACACGAATCTGAACAAGAAACACCTCATTACAAATGACAGAAAGAATTTGACAAAAGCCCACAACTAAATTGTAATTCCATATATAATCAGGTGCATTCCGTTACTCATGATTTCCGCTTGAGATGGCAGTCCTATGTATGCATAAAAATAGTTAGGTCAACAAATCGGCTGATACACGTTTATAACATCGTTGATAGTGACAAATGTGCCTTGTGTTCAGTACATGAAACGACAAAGCATCTGTTTTGGCAGTGAGTACCTGAAACGACAAAGCACCTGTTTTGGCAGTGTCCATCAACACATACACTCTGGAAAGTTTTACGACATATCTTAGAGCAGATAAATGATCATACATGGAAGAGCGTTATGTTTGGCATGCACCATGGCAACGCAACGCCCCATAAACGTAATAATATCATGATCATGCTGGAAAAGCAATTCATTTGGAACGTCAAGAACACAAAGGGATCCATGATAAAATAATACTTTATTAGTTACATATTTAAAAAAACTTGAAATGTACAGATGCATTCACGTTGCCCACCACAGAAAACATACGTTCGAGAGACTGTGGGAAATGTCTTGGTCTAACTAAACATATTTTCACAGCAATAATTCCGTTACTATAACTACTGCCCGCCTCATCGCATACGTTTGCATTGCTTTGGTGCAGTAGCGATGTACACGTGGCTCACGGTCGCGACTAAGTCCTGACGTGGTGTTGTGCAGGTGCGCGGCGACACGCGCGCCGGTGTGGCGAGGATACGAGCACGGGCCGGTGTGGCTAGGATACGAGCACGGGCCGGTGTGGCGAGGATACGAGCACGGGCCGGTGTGGCGAGGATACGAGCACGGGCCGGTGTGGCTAGGATACGAGCACGGGCCGGTGTGGCGAGGATACGAGCACGGGCCGGTGTGGCGAGGATACGAGCACGGGCCGGTGTGGCTAGGATACGAGCACGGGCCGGTGTGGCGAGGATACGAGCACGGGCCGGTGTGGCGAGGATACGAGCACGGGCCGGTGTGGCGAGGATACGAGCACGGGCCGGTGTGGCTAGGATACGAGCACGGGCCGGTGTGGCGAGGATACGAGCACGGGCCGGTGTGGCGAGGATACGAGCACGGGCCGGTGTGGCGAGGATACGAGCACGGGCCGGTGTGGCTAGGATACGAGCACGGGCCGGTGTGGCTAGGATACGAGCACGGGCCGGTGTGGCTAGGATACGAGCACGGGCCGGTGTGGCTAGGATACGAGCACGGGCCGGTGTGGCGAGGATACGAGCACGGGCCGGTGTGGCTAGGATACGAGCACGGGCCGGTGACGGCGTCATTTTGCAGTTGTTCGTGAGTGGCCGTGGCCGTGGCCGTGTGCCGAAATGGCACCCTTAGTTTCAGGTTGATGCGATTCAAAAAGTTGTAGTCGTTTGCGTCGGACATGAGAACAGTTGTCCACCCTCACTGGTCCCAGTGTCTGGCGATGGTGACTGCTTAGATCATTAGTAGTGTCGCTGCTTCCCAAAATTATTCATAGAAAGATAGATCTTTTGTTCGATGTTAGTTCGGGCGAAACGACCCATGGATTCGATCAAATTCGTCCACAAACGAGGCATTCAAATGTGTTGTGAATGCTTTCCTGTATTGGTGGATGTCTTATGCACGAGTACATTCATTTCGTATGAAGAACTTCAGCAGGCGAACTGTCCTATTGGCCGAGATGCGACTAAAAGGCGCCGAAAAACGAGTCGGCGTTGCTGCTGCGACTGAGAACGAATGGAATCCGGCTGTGGCGGGATCGAAGTTGGTGCTGATGCGGAGGCTCGCCGCTCAGTCGGATTTGGTTCACAGATGCATTGCACTTGATGCATAATTTTACGTCTTGGGTTAATTTTAATTAATCCACCCAGCTTGAAAGGAGTGTTTGATCAGTCGTTTGGCAGTGACTTATACCAGGGAAAAAACTGATACGACGAGCGACAGATAAGAATTGAACCACCGCGGATTGTCATATATGCTCCGTATTTGTGAAAACATTGCCTTTATCACGCATCACATATCACACATACTGGAAACATATTACACGTCACATATACTGGGAACATATCACATATCACGTATACTGGGAACATACCGAATACCACACATACTGGAAACATATCATATATACCGTATATACATACATCATACATACTGGAAACATGGTGAGCATTTCGTCCCGGATAGCCAATAAGCTTAAATTGGCTATTCGGATTGGTGGAACGGCACAATTGGCATCGCAAAGCGACAGTGCGTCGCCCAGCCGGTGATGGCGACTTTATGGACAAATGTGCCGATATTAGATCACAGTTTGCGTTGTGTTCGTTGACTACCCTACAAGCTGGTGTGGTGTGCCTATTTTCGTCCCATGCTAACAGCGAAGGGGATGAAGCTGGCGGGGAATATCGATTGCCAATATCAGTCTTCATCGTCTCCCCGCAGCCCTAACTACTCTCGCGCCACTTCCCTTGCCGGCCATTCATTCCCCGAGTTGAAAGTCACGGAAAAAAACGAACGGACCCTGCCCCCAAGGTCCTAAAACACCACCGCTGTTTTTTGTCCAATTCCATGCACATCCTTCACTCACGGGGCGCAAAAACGGGTTACCCTGACGGCGTGGTCTGGACAGACCATGAAACAAGTGTCATTACTACCGGAAATTGTTACCCTGACGGCGTGGTCTGGGCAGACCATGCCACAAGTGCCATTGCCACCGGAAATGGTTACCCTGACGGCGTGGTTTGGACAGACCATGAAACAAGTGTCATTACTACCGGAAATGGTTACCCTGACGGCGTGGTCTGGACAGACCATGAAACAAGTGTCATTACTACCGGAAATGGTTACCCTGACGGCGTGGTCTGGACAGACCATGAAACAAGTGTCATTACTACCGGAAATGGTTACCCTGACGGCGTGGTCTGGACAGACCATGAAACAAGTGTCATTACTACCGGAAATGGTTACCCTGACGGTGTGGTTTGGGCAGACCACGCCACAAGTGCCATTACTACCGGAAATTGTTACCCTGACGGCGTGGTCTGGACAGGCCATGAAACAAGTGTCATTACCACCGGAAATGGTTACCATGCCGGCGTGGTCTGGACAGACCATCACAAAAGTGTTATTACCACGGGAAATAGTTGCCCTGGCGGCGTGGTTTGGGCAGACCACATCAAAAGTGCCATTACCACCGGAAATGACGACGTGGTCTGGACAGACAGGTGCCATTACCACCGGAAATGCCGACGTGGTCTGGACAGACAGGTGCCATTACCGTCGAGTGACGGCAGCAGACGGACCGCCACGTCACCGACGGTAGCAGACGTACCGCCACGTCACCGACGGTAGCAGACGGACCGCCACGTCACCGACGGTAGCAGACGTACCGCCACGTCACCGACGGTAGCAGACGGACCGCCACGTCACCGACGATAGCAGACGGACCGCCACGTCACCGACGGTAGCAGACGGACCGCCACGTCACCGACGGTAGCAGACGGACCGCCACGTCACCGACGATAGCAGACGGACCGCCACGTCACCGACGATAGCAGACGGACCGCCACGTCACCGACGATAGCAGACGGACCGCCACGTCACCGACGGTAGCAGACGGACCGCCACGTCACCGACGATAGCAGACGGACCGCCACGTCACCGACGATAGCAGACGTACCGCCACGTCACCGACGATAGCAGACGGACCGCCACGTCACCGACGATAGCAGACGGACCGCCACGTCACCGACGGTAGCAGACGACCCACGTCACCGACATAAAGACCGCCACGTCACCGACGATAGCAGACGGACCGCCACGTCACCGACGATAGCAGACGGACCGCCACGTCACCGACGCCACCAACACATTCCAGCGGCCTCCTTGTCGCCAGCGTGCCGCCGATGTCGCCACAAACAGCTGACGAGACACACAATTAACGACTTTTTGTCATGTAGTCGGCTGGTATCGATCACGCCATCTCTGAGAGTGATGATGGCTGTTCGTCCTCACTCCACGACGGTACAGCATAAAGTCATGATGGCTGCTCGTCCTCACTCCACGACGGTGCAGCATAAAGTGAGGTCAGATCGGGTCGGGTCGGGAGCGGTCGCGTTAGGAGGACTTTCGTATTGGGAGGGGTCGGGTCGAGAGGGGGTCTGGTCAGGAATGGTCCGGTCGTGATTGGTCGGGTCGGGAGAGTCCTGTTGGGAGGGGTCGTGTTTGGAGGATCGGGGCGCGAGGGGTTGGATCGGGACTGGATGGGGTAGGGCCGTCAGTCATATGTTGCTTCCCTCCGCATACACAGGACCGGATGGGGTAGGGCCGTCAGTCATATGTTGCTTCCCTCTGCATACACGGGGCCGGATGGGGTAGGGCCGTCAGTCATATGTTGCTTCCCTCTGCATACACGGGGCCGGATGGGGTAGGGTCGTCAGTCATGTTATGTATCCCTCCATATGCATAGGACCGGATGCGGTAGGGTCATCAGTCATGTTATATATCCCTCCATATGCACAGGACCGGATGCGGTAGTGTCGTCAGTCATGTTATGTATCCCTCCATATGCACAGGACCGGATGCGGTAGGGTCGTCAGACATGTGATGTGTTCTTCCATATGCAGAGCAGAATAGAGCCGTCAGGGCTTCACCCTCGTCCGTAAATCATCACCGGCCGTGTTTTATTGCACTGTTTTCCTTTATGAATGAAGAATCAATGCCTTTCACTGCATATATCACGTTGCGGTCTATTGGTTAGGCGAGAGTCGCTGCAGGGTTCCGGACCTCTACATCAGACCAGTCTCCAGAGCTACTGCAGGGTCCCGGACATCTACATCCGACCAGTCTTCAGAGCTGCTGTAGGGTTCCGGACCTCTACATCCGACCAGTCGCTAGAGCTGCTGCAGGGTTCCGGACCTCTATATCCGACCAGTCGCCAGAGCTGTGATAATGGGTTCCGGACCTCTACATCCGACCAGTCGCCAGAGCTGTGCTACTTTGGTTCTCCACCGGTAGACGTTCACTAACATGCACGATCCACGTTCGACAATATTGCCTGCATTTCTTGCGCCAGTTTTCTGTGCAATTTCCCTACAAAGTGATGACAATAAAATCTCACGATATTGCAATAAAAAACAACAATGGAAACCACCCTAGGCAGACATTTACCACCGAGTGAGCCTGCCGGAAAGGAGCCAGCACATGAGGACGGGCGGGACGGAGAGGGGGTGGGGTTGTGGAAGGCGGCCGACCGGCCATGGGGTTCGTGCTCAGTGCATGCCACGCACAACTGCTCATCGTGGTGTATTCTACTTCACTGCCATCTGCGCCGGCCGATCGTCCGACCTCGGGCATGGAGGTCACGTGACATGACGTGGCGAGGTGAACGGCCGAATGGCGAACTGTACGGGCTGGAAACGCTGCCTGAAGACCCTTCAATTGAACACAGATTACGAGTACTTCGGAAATATTGTGATGAAAGCTAGTTCAGATAAAGAGCAACGAGCTGCCAGGCTTTATATGCTGCTACAAAGAGCTGCTAAGTTTGTTTTAAAAGCGAAGCTATTCACTCGATTTGTTTACTGGTCAGTATTTGTTGTGGTAGAAACACGCGAGTTGACCCGGGAGACTAGTCTATAGATTGGGTGCTCGCCTCCCAACCGAAAGGCTATGGGTTCGAGTCCATCTGGCGGTACTCTTCGGCCGCGGCAGTTCTGAATGAGAGATTGGGTATGTGATGTGACCCAACAGCCGACGTGTCGTAAAGCCGATAACCACCACCAAAAGAGTACACGCACTACGGCTCCGGATTCGCCCCCGGTCGTCAGAAGATGCCTGGATGATTATGGCATGATGCGACTATTCCGCTTACACCCTGTGTCCAAGTGTAACTGTTAGAAAAATACTGCAGCGAATGAACAGTGCAACCTGAAGCACCGAATACCCCGAGCTAACTAATGGAATAATTGAAGAGTTCGTTACTGACCATCTTTTAAGGAGAAAATTGGTATCAGTTCTTCCTGGTGTCCTCATCAAATACGATTGACGACAAAAATATCAACCAGGAGGATCAGCACAGCGATTACCCACAGCCGCGACTGCATCCGATCTTTTCACGTAGAACTGGCCAGCGGAACAGAGCCGGGAGCTTGTGGAGCGCCGCCAGCACCTTCGTCTTGCGGCCGCCGCTGCCCGTCCACGGCCGTTAACACCGCGCTGGCGCGGCAAACGCGCCTCCACCACACCCGCAGTCGATCTGTTTACGAACGCCAGGCTCCTTGTGAATAGCCGCCGGCCGGCCGGCCCCGGTCCTCGTGTAACGCCGGCGTCGGCCCCACCCAGCGGCAGCCTTAAAGCGCCGCCGACACTGCGGCCCCACTTACCACGGCGCGCAGTCTGGGCGGGTCCGGCGGCTGCTGCCGGGCGGCAGCCGTGCCCCGAGGCGGTCCGGCCCGCCGGGCGGCCACGACATCGCACCTGAAGCCGACAGCGGCCACCGCCGGTGTTTTGATCGGCCGCTCCGTCCCGTGCGGGTCGAACCGTCCGCGAAGCGTCCGATTTGCTCGCAAGCGTCCGGTTTGACGCGCGCATCGAGTGGTCGCCGCGGCACTCGGCAAATAATTGGCCAGAATGGTTCTCGGGTTCGGCGTGCGCGGAACGTGACAAGTCGGTGCCGGGCACCGCCGATTCCGCCGATCTACACGCATCAGCGCGCCATCGGCGTCACGCACGTGACCGGCGGCCGCCGTAAGTGATTGCGGTGCGCGTGTTGCACGCGGCGTGACGCGGCGTGACGCGGCGTGACGCGACGCGGCCGGTGGCAGAGCAGCACGGCACCATCGGCAGTCGGCACGCACGGCAGAGCGGGCGATAGGCGCAGTCGGGCTGCTGACGGCCGCAGCTCGCCGCCCAGTCACCACCCTGACCGGCATGACGGTACACTCGTGACAGCTGGCGCGAACAGTGCGTGCGCACGCGGGTGTCGCGACGCGGCGCCCTGATGAGGCACGTGGCGACAGTGAATCAGAGCAAATGTGCGATAATTGTGTGAGCTGTTGTTGAGGTTAACCAAATAGCTGCCTCACGTTCATGGCTGGGTAATGCTGATGGTGGGGTAATGGCTACCTCCGGTTCATGGTTGGATAATGCTGATGACAAGGTAAATGTCATCCGGTGCGTGACGACACCCTGGTGCATTTACTGTGCACCAGAAATATCGGAATTTGCGCATTCCACTGAGGGCTTCTACTTTTACAGCCGTGTTAGGGGATATCGGTTAGGAACATGGGTATTGGAATTATGGAAGGGCGGACGAAGAGAAGGCGTGAAGTGAGGTTATAGCCTCAGGCCTTTGGAAATCCTTACCATCTGTCCTTTGTGAGCTGCATTATGCGCCATGCGCCCTGGATTTAGAGTATCGGCGTCGCAACTCTTATACAGGTTGCCTCAACAGCACAATTAGGAAATATTCAGCGACATGTAGTTTTGCATGTTCATTGATCGAATTATTTTTAAAGGGTTTTTGGTCGCAGCGAATTCATCCATTATTATGCAGCCATGTATTCTCAGCCTGTTTAATGAATCTCATGTGTGCAGCCGAGGAGTAGGCCACGGTACCTCTCTCACGGCCCATACCGCCACAGGTCAGTCTCTGACAGCCACCGAGTGGACCACGGCACCTCTCGCACGACCCATACCGCCACAGGTCAGTGTCTGACACAGCTGCCGAGTGGACGACGGCACCTCTCTCATGGCCCATACCGCCACAGATCAGTGTCTGACAGCCACCAAGTGGACCCCTCTGTCTGCCTAGGCATAGGCACACACAAGGGAGCAAGGGGCACGTGCCATCTCACAGCATCGGAATACGTGAGAGGAAAGAACGTTAAAATCCACAATACTACAATCACCCGATGGTCAATTTCTATTTTGGAAGGCGAACACAATTTATTCCGGAGCTGAATGGGCCAGTGCGAACTAATATACTAATTTAGACCTGACGTGCACTTGTTCCACTTGAGAGCTGGTGCACCAGAGTACCAGTTCGCTGGAGGATCCCTGAGAGCTTGACATACTTGATGGGGCTACGGGCCGGTGTGAAGGGGCCTCGGGCCGATGTGATGGACCCCTTGTGCGCCAATGCCAGGTGTCCCTGGTCCGATTAAGAGGCCCCAAGCTGATGTAGACGTCTCGGGTCGATGAAGAGGGCCCCCGAGTCGATGGAGAGTGCCGACAGATAGAGGCTGAGGACCTCGGGCGGGCCAAAGTGAAGGGTCTCTGGACTGACAAAGGGGTCCCGGATCAGTAGGAGGCCCTCAGGCTGACGGAGAGGGCTCCAGACAGTAAAAAGAGCCCTGAGTTGACAGAAGGGCCATCTGAGCCAACGAAGAAGGCCTCTCATCCGACAGAGAGCCCTGCCCATCTGAAAATATTCCCGGCCATTGGAGAGGGCCCCGAGCCGACATGAAAGGTACTTGGGCCGACGAAGGGACCGAGTCCGATCAGAAGGGTCCTGGACTGACGGAGGGGACTCCGAATAGTTGAAAGGGCTCTTGACCTGACGTTGAGGGCCCCGGACAGTATAGAGGGCCTCTGAGCGAACGGAGAGGGACCCTGGACCGACGGAAAAGGCCCCTCGCTACCAGAGGGGATCCAGGGCCATTGGAGGTGGCAGAGCCTCTATGAAGGGCACATGGATCCAGTGATTCGGTCGAACCGCAACGGCACCTCCAACTGTCGGGTTCCCGCCGGTCTGCTGGAATTACCTGTATATCAGCTGAAGACAACTTCAGAGAAGATAGAACAAGGAGTATTCCTGTGCAAGGAGAAAGTTAGAAAATATGCAGCTTTTACGCGTTCCACTCACCCCCGAATTCCACTGACGGATCCAGAGTGTTGCGGTGTTTGATAATACCAAGAGTACTGTTTCATTTATTCTACTTTCTCCTCCTAATGGCCAGACATCCATTTTGTTTGTGGGGGTTTGTTTTTTTCTAGGCGTTATGAGCTAAACTGCGTGAAATAGGAAATTATACATTTCAAGTGGTTTGTACAGGTATACTTTCAGCAGGGTGAGCTGACTTATTCAGGGATACCAGCCCCCCCTAAAAAAAACACCTTGACGGTAGGAGGGGTTGACATCCGGTAACTTAGAAACGATGGCCGTATATTGGCCCCCTCCACGGAAATTAAGTTGGGCAACAATTATCTTTATTTAAAACGGGCCCCTTAAAAAACAATCGTGGTCGAAATCCAGGAATGTTTTGAAAAACGGGGGTAGGTTAACCTCTCCAAATCCGTTAGCCTCCTCCCCTGAACAAAATCCTAGGAACGCTACTGACTGGTATCTGTAAACCGTCAAAACACATTAGAATAGCTGGGGTAATGCGCGTGCTTCGGCGGGTAAAAATCACTGTAACACATTTCGGCACACAAATGGAGAGACCCATGCTTTGCATCGCGTGTTTACTTGTGATAGATCACGCTGCATCATAACATTTGTCATATTCACGTCACTCTCCAGAGTGACTGTCATATTGACGTCACTCTCCAGAGTGACTGTCATGTTGACGTCACTCTCCAGAGTGACTGTCATATTGACGT
This sequence comes from Ashinkailepas kermadecensis, assembly GCA_034440615.1. NCBI lineage: Eukaryota > Metazoa > Arthropoda > Thecostraca > Neolepadidae > Ashinkailepas > Ashinkailepas kermadecensis. The sequence goes on along the minus strand of JAOTOM010001486.1, from coordinate 4,338 downwards.
CACTCTCCAGAGTGACTGTCGTATTGACGTCACTCTCCAGAGTGACTGTCATATTGACGTCACTCTCCAGAGTGACTGTCGTATTGACGTCACTCTCCAGAGTGACTGTCATACTGACATCACTCTCCAGAGTGACTGTCATATTGACGTCACTCTCCAGAGTGACTGTCATATTGACGTCACTCTCCAGAGTGACTGTCGTATTGACGTCACTCTCCAGAGTGACTGTCATATTGACGTCACTCTCAAGAGTGACTGTCATATTGACGTCACTCTCCAGAGTGACTGTCATATTGACGTCACTCTCCAGAGTGACTGTCATATTCACGTCACTCTCCAGAGTGACTGTCATATTCACGTCACTCTCCAGAGTGACTGTCATATTAACGTCACTCTCCAGAGTGACTGTCGTATTGACGTCACTCTCCAGAGTGACTGTCATATTGACGTCACTCTCCAGAGTGACTGTCATATTGACGTCACTCTCCAGAGTGACTGTCGTATTGACGTCACTCTCCAGAGTGACTGTCATATTGACGTCACTCTCCAGAGTGACTGTCATATTAACGTCACTCTCCAGAGTGACTGTCATATTCACGTCACTCTCCAGAGTGACTGTCATATTAACGTCACTCTCCAGAGTGACTGTCGTATTGACGTCACTCTCCAGAGTGACTGTCATATTGACGTCACTCTCCAGAGTGACTGTCATATTGACGTCACTCTCCAGAGTGACTGTCGTATTGACGTCACTCTCCAGAGTGACTGTCATATTCACGTCACTCTCCAGAGTGACTGTCATATTAACGTCACTCTCCAGAGTGACTGTCGTATTGACGTCACTCTCCAGAGTGACTGTCATATTGACGTCACTCTCCAGAGTGACTGTCATATTGACGTCACTCTCCAGAGTGACTGTCGTATTGATGTCACTCTCCAGAGTGACTGTCGTATTGACGTCACTCTCCAGAGTGACTGTCATATTGACGTCACTCTCCAGAGTGACTGTCATATTCACGTCACTCTCCAGAGTGACTGTCATATTCACGTCACTCTCCAGAGTGACTGTCGTATTGACGTCACTCTCCAGAGTGACTGTCATATTGACGTCACTCTCCAGAGTGACTGTCATATTCACGTCACTCTCCAGAGTGACTGTCGTATTGACGTCACTCTCCAGAGTGACTGTCATATTGACGTCACTCTCCAGAGTGACTGTCATATTCACGTCACTCTCCAGAGTGACTGTCATATTAACGTCACTCTCCAGAGTGACTGTCATATTCACGTCACTCTCCAGAGTGACTGTCATATTAACGTCACTCTCCAGAGTGACTGTCGTATTGACGTCACTCTCCAGAGTGACTGTCATATTGACGTCACTCTCCAGAGTGACTGTCATATTGACGTCACTCTCCAGAGTGACTGTCGTATTGACGTCACTCTCCAGAGTGACTGTCATATTCACGTCACTCTCCAGAGTGACTGTCATATTAACGTCACTCTCCAGAGTGACTGTCGTATTGACGTCACTCTCCAGAGTGACTGTCATATTGACGTCACTCTCCAGAGTGACTGTCATATTCACGTCACTCTCCAGAGTGACTGTCGTATTGACGTCACTCTCCAGAGTGACTGTCATATTGACGTCACTCTCCAGAGTGACTGTCATATTCACGTCACTCTCCAGAGTGACTGTCATATTCACGTCACTCTCCAGAGTGACGTCAATATGACAGTCACTCTTGGTGTCCCAGAGGACGCAATCACCGGCATATAATGAATATTTCAATTGTGTTGGCATGAAGTTGAAAATTGCATCCATGAAAATCAAGAATAACGTAGGTGATAGCACGCTGCCTTGTGGGAAAACCCTGCTATTGCTCAGCTTGACGGGAAATTATATTGCCGCACCGTACAAATTCTTTAATTAAGTATGTCCGAGTGAGAAGCGAGTGCGAAGGGAATGAGGGCAGCGTCGGCCAGGTAATCGCGCTTCATTAACCATCCCGTTCCCAGCAGCGCTATAAGCCGCAGATGACGCGAACCGAGGCAACAAGTACAGCGTAACAAATCGGTAATAACCACACGCGGCCGTCTCTGGTATAATGGCCATAGGCGGGAGAATCCCACCACCGCCGGCCTGGGCTATGGGGGTGGTCCGGAGGGTCCTGACCGGGACCACACCGCCGCCGTCCACCCGCACCAGCTCCCGTCCACGCCCCGCACAGTCTCCACGCATGCACCGGGGGCCCATGCCAGCTTTCGCCTTGCAAGGCGGAGATCGCCATCACCAGACTAGGGATCCGGAGAAGCACGTTAAAATTGCCGGAGAAAGGTCGAAAGACAGAAATTCAAGTGGAAAAGACGGCAAGTCTTCAAGAAGTCATATGGACAAAGTGAAAAATGAATGCAAATGCAGATGGGCAAAAGGGAATCAGCAAAACGTTCGCATGGCGAAACTTCGATGGAGAGAAAGTGAGAAGCTAACCATCTGATCAGGGATGCCCTTCAAAGCTCAAAGGCCTAGAAATAAAATGATATAAATCCAAGGAGCTTTCATCTTGAGGATAGTCAGTGGCGTACTGAAGGGGGAAAAGGGGGAAACTGTGCCCCTGAGATGGTGGATCACAAAAAAATCACGCTGATGCTCGGAAAAATTTCCAGGACCCAGAATTTGCTTCAGTCTCGAAAGGAAAATCACACTGAGACCCAAGAAATCGCGCCGGGGCCACACAAATCGCAACAAGACAGACAAAAATAAAGCAAAGTCCTGCAAAAATTCAGCAATGGCTCCGAACAATACATCCAAGTCAAGCAATCACTCCACAAATCGAGCTAATGACCCACCAAGGACGTACCGCAGCCCCTCCAAAAGACACCCCGAGCCTTGTAAAAAGGCGACAGGGCTAATATGCACCGGAGCCCGGACTAATATGCACCAGAGTCCGGGCGAATATGCACCAGAACCCGGGCTAATATACACAGGAGCCCGGGCTAATGTGCACCAGAGCCCGGGCTAATATGCACTGGAGCCCGGGCTAATGTACACCGGAGCCCTAAATAAGCATTCCGTCAGTGCAAGCTCGTTTTCAGGCCGAGTGTTCTGGCTTCCCGGACGCAGGTATTCGCAGGTCCAGGCCATGCGCACGTGACACTGGCCGGGAGAGGGACGCGCTGAGCCGACCAACATGAGGCGTATGCATGCACTTCACCAAATAAACTAGACCTGAACCGTTGTATCGGAGCACCACGAGAAGCCCCTCAACACCTATGTGCTGGAAAGGAAATTACATTTCTTCATCATATTCATTAAATATAGAACCTTGGAACGGCGGAGGGGATGTTCGTGACTTAGAAACGATGGTGGTTGGTTGAGACCCTTAACAGATTAAGTTAGAAGAGTAAGTTGTCACTAATTATGTTGATGAAAACAAAAATAGAACCGTTTTAAAAATGGTGGCTGCAATCAGGTGACTTTCAAAAATGTGGGTAGGTTGCACGCACTCTAAATCCGTTTACCTCCCCCTGGCGAAAGTCCCAGGCACGCCACTGAGACTGGAGAAGTATTCTTCTGGCTTACACAAGCTAGCATTCTGTATGGACTTCTGCACGCTAATCTACAGAAAGCGCCCTTTTCATGCACCCAACGTGCCCTTTTCCGCGGTGAGAGGTGCCCTTTTGGCGAAGCGTTCCCGGAGAAAATGGAAAAAATACACTGCACCATATACATCGGATACGATAAATATGCATGCGACGAAGGGGGACGTTTAATAAATAAAAAAATATTTTCAGCGGTGAATGAAACCAAAAGGGAACCTAATTATTCAAGCGGCAGCAAATACGTAAAGTGGTATGAAGGGGAAAAGTGATTTGCCGTTTGTTCTCATTGAAAATGACCAAAATCACTCGTGCACTTGTTTACTACCATGTCAATTATTTGGTCGGCAGCTGAAGGTTCGAACGTTTTAAAACCAAATCTAGTGGGTTTCAAAACTGTTTTGGTAGAATTATCTACATGGAGCAATTTCATCTGGTTCGGAGCGGTGGCACATCGAAGGGGAGAAAAAGGGGCCATTGGTCCCTTCCTGAGAGACACCAGGCCCCCACAACATGAGCCACATTGGGGCTAAAAGAGCATGCTGAGAGCCAACAAATTCGCGCCGGATTGCACGAAAGTCACGCCGATGTCCAAAGTCACATCGGCACCTGGCCAAAAAATGAAGCCAAGCACCACAGTAAATCAATCTGAACTTTGAAAATGTATCTTTGGTCCAAAAACCCACTGAAGATTTCGAGAGAAAAAACGCGTTGGGCCCCGCGAAAAGCTTGTAGGTT
>JAOTOM010001485.1:0-70184 GCA_034440615.1 Ashinkailepas kermadecensis | reverse complement strand
AGGAGGCATATCATAAAAGAAAACATTTTTGCAACACAAATAGCAGAATTGGTTTATTTTTACGGAGTTAATCGAGGCTTATACCTCAGTGACCCCTCCCCACCCCAACACACACACACACTCCACCATCTATCTGAATTAATAAATAAATGATAACATTATTTGGACGGCGAGCAAGAGACTTAGGAGGGAGCAAGCGACTGCAGTCCCAGATGGGCGTATGTGAAATGTCTGGAGTGCGCCGCAGAGGTTGAAACCATATAAAGCGAAAGGCCATACAATGAATTCTGCGAAGTACCGAAGTGCGAAGTACCGCGAACTGAAGTGGGCAGATGGCGCCAAAACTAAAGAGGTGACGCGAAGTGGCCGGCAGCCAAGGGCGTCGCCACCGGGGGCAGGGGGAGCAGTCGCCCCCCTGCCGTTACAAAACAGGGGGCGCCGCCCCCCTGAAATTTAAGGAGGCCCCTATCCGGAAATGCACAGGAAAAAGTGAGCAATGAGGCCGACGAGACACGAGAGGAGGCCTCCAAGACGTGAGAGGAGGCCCCTAATTTGAAGAAGGAGTCACCTAGGAGAGGATAGGAGGATCCAGAAATCACGAGAGTGCCAACAATTGGCACGGAGGCCCCCAGGAATGCAAAGGATGCCCCCAGGATTGCAAAGGAGGCCCCCAGGATTGCAAAGGAGGCCTCCAAGATTACAAAGAAGCCCCAGGATTGAAAAGGAGGGCCCCCAGGATTCCAAAGGAGGCCCCCGGATTGAAAGGAGCCCCCAGGTTTGCAAAGGAGGACTCAAGGATTGCAAAGGAGGCCCCCTGGATTGCAAAGGAGGCCTCCAGGATTACAAGGAGGCCCACAGGATTGCAAAGGAGGCCCCCAGGATTGCAAAGGAGGCCTCCATGATTACAAAGGAGGCCCCCATGATTGAAAAGGGAGGCCACCAAGATTGCAAAGGAGGCCCCCAGGATTGCAAAGGAGGCCTCCATGATTACAAAGGAGGCCCCTGGATTGAAAAGGAGGCCCCCAGGATTGAAAAGGAGGCCCCCAGGATTACAAAGGAGGCCCTCAGGATTGCAAAGGAGGCCCCCAGGATTGCAAAGGAGGCCCCAATACGGGAAGGGAGACCCTCAGAAAATGAGAGAAGGCCCTAAGACGGAAGAGAAAGCCAGTGGATATGAGATGAGGTTTCGGAGACGTAAAAGCAGTCCCCGAAACGGGTAAAGTTCCACCAAGATATAAAAGGATAATCCAGAAAAGTGGCAGGAAGCACCTAATTCGGAAGAGGACGATATAAGATTGGAAAGAGACCCTATGATGCACGAGGAAGCCCCTAAAATAGGAGAGAATGGCCATTAAATAAGAGGGATGGCTCCCAGGCGAGAAAGAAGGCTTCAAGACGGGTAAGAAGGTCCCCAGGAAATGACAGGGTAACTGAGATAGGAAAGGTTGCGTGTAATTTGGAAGAGGAGCCACCTAAGAGAGAACAGGAGTCCACCAGGAGATAAGGGGCCAACCTTAAAATGGGAAAAGATATAATCAAAACGCGTAACAGGAGGCCCCGAAGACGTGAGAGGAGGCCCCTAATTTGAAAAAGAAAGCCTCCAAAAGAAAAAAGGAGGCCCCTGCCGGACTTGAGAGGAGTCCCTCGAGATGGAGTAGGAGGTCTCCAGGGCCGAATGAGGCCCCGACGACCGGAAGGAATTCCCAGGAAATGAGAGCAGGCCCTTAAAATGGGAGTGGTAAGTAGCAGGTATGGAAGGAGGCGAGGTTTCCAAAATTGAAGATCCCTCAAGACGGGTAAGCTTTGCGAGGACAAAGGAGGATGCCCACGAGGCGTGGCAGGAGGCCCCTAATTTGGCAGAGGATGCCCCTGGAACATGAGAGGAAGTCCCATGCCATGTTAAAGGGGCCCCAGGATGTGGGAGGAGGTCCTCCAAAACGGGAGAGGAGGACCATTGAATATGGAGGAGGGTAGGCAGGACGAGAAGACGTCCAAAACCAGTAAAGAAGCTCCAGGAAATGAGACGAGAACCCTAAGACGCGAGAGGAGGTCTATAATTTGCTAGAAGCACCTGAAATGGCAGGAGTCGTGCCGGGGTACTTGACAATCACGACATGGGCCCAAAAAGATCCGGCCGGGGCCCCTGAAAATCTCGCTGAGCCTATGAGTACCAAAAATTCACGCCCGGATCATGAAAATCACGCTAGGGGCACGATAAGTCGTACCGTTCCCCAACAGTATCATTTGGACACAAATGAAGTCGGGGCAACGAAAAACAATCCGGACATGGATAATCACTCTTGGGCCCCAACAATGACACCAAAAGCATCCAAAACGTATTGGACACCCACAAAGTGTCGAGGTCGCTAAAACTCGCGCTAGGGATCCAAGCAAATGACGTCGGGACACAAAAGATTACATTGGACTAAAAAAGTCGCGTCGCAGCCTTCGAAAATCTCACTGGGGACCAAAAAAGTCGCGCCTGGACCCCAAAGGTTGCTGCTGCCCCAAAAATCAATTATCAACCAGAATGTCACTCTGCGCCCAAAAAATCGGGTCAAAGTCCCCGCAAAACCCGTTGGGCACTGGAAAAAAACGTGTCAGGGCACCGAAAAAAAATAGCACCTGGAGACCGAAGAATCGTACCAGGACCCAAAAATATCACATAAGGACCTATAGAAAAAAATAGAACTCCTTCGGTGGCCGCAGTGACATATCAAAGGGGCAAATGGCCCCTCCCTCCTAAGAGGGATATGCTCCCAAGAATCGAGCCGAGGCCCCCAAAAGTCGCGCTGTGACCACAAAAATTCGCGTCGGTCCACCAGAATTCGCGTAGGGGCTCAAAGTAAATACGTCGGGCCCCAGAAAACTCGCTCCGAGGCACGAAAATCTGCAACAGGAACCGCCAAGATCGCGTTGGGGTCACAGCGAAGTACAACGCGCCCCGCAAACTCGAACCGGTCCCACCAAATTTCGCGCTCGGACCCACAATTCGGTAGTACCAAAAATTTCGCGCTCGGACCCATCGGTAGTACCAAAAATTTGGTCTGGGCATCAAAAATTAACGTCGGGGCTGCCAACAATTGGCGTCTATGGCCCCACATAGGCACCGTGTGACCCCCAAAGTCTCATCGGTATCCGAAAAATAAAGCCGGAGCCCTCCAAAATCAGGAGGGATTGCAAAAAAGTCCGGGGCAGGACAATGGTTCTGAAGCACCGAACATGTCATCAGATGCCTTGACAAATCGCGTACGGCATCGAAAAACATACCGGAGCTCGAAGAAAATCGAGGTGAGATACAAAAACATGGCACCAGGGACTCGAAACATGAGGGCGGGATTCGGAATTTAAAGAAAATTCAGAAGAGATCCACAAAAATCGCGTTGAGCCCAGATAACTGGCGTTGGGTCCCGGAACCACGCGTCTGGGCGCGATAAGTCGCGCTGGGACCCAGAAAAAACGCACCGAAGCCTCAAAATCGTACTGGGGCCCCACAAATGTGCGTCAGAAGCCCCAAATAAACACAGCGGGACCCTAAGAGCACAACGGGGACCGAAAATGCGACTGGCCCTTCAAAGCGCAGTCTCGTAAAAAGCGGCAGGGTCCGAAAACATGCGTTGTAGCCATAACTATATATACCGGGAACACTAAAAAAAAAAAAAAAAAAGTGGAGCCTCTCCGGAGGTTACGATGCTGCCCACCCTCCAAATGTCATGAGTGTCTTTTTGTACGTGTATTGTACCAGGGTGCCATGCTGTACCGTCTCAAGGGCCTTCTTTCTTTTCTGACTAGTTGATATAACCGGATGTCACATAAGCCGGATTAACGTAATTTCTTCTTTAACGTAGCAATCCCTAGCAGAGGCCCCTTTCCCCCCCTTAAAATTTAGGAAAAAAAAACAAAAAAAAAAACAAAAAAAATACCGAGAAGGACTAACAGGGGCCATATGGCCGCACCAAAAAAACAAGATGATCCCAAAGCGAACAAAAATACCGTGCACTAAGTAAACATATCGAGATCTTTGAAAGCGCCCCGACAACTAAAAAAAAAAATATTCGGTGCGCAAAAAAGCAACAAACCCTAAAACGAGCAGGGGTTTCGAAAATGCGTTGGGCCTCTAACAAAATGAATTGGAGCCTTAAGACACATCCGTAGACGAAGAAATACGAAACGGGTCCAAAGAAGTACACTCAGGCAGGGCTTCGGTTCGGTAGCCAACCTGGAAGCATGTTTAATCAAAGATATGAGGTGCATCAAAGCTCAGCGTGTATCCGCATTTCTTCACCATAAAATATGGTAAGAAGGGAACTAGTGATCGAATTTAATTATTCGAATTTTCGCAGCGAACGCCCATACGAAGCATTTTATGACGTCAGATATGGCGCAAGTCTATCATGTGGCAGCAATTAACAAAGCGTAGGAGGCCCAGCAGAATCCGTAGCATCGCACGAAGTGTGGCGAATGCGCCGAATGCGCAAGATGGGTGTGCACGTGCACTAACGTTGGCGTCGTGGCGACCGGGCACTATGAACTGGAATGTCTGAAATTGGAAAATTTTACATTTTAAAGTGATTTGTGCAGGTGTAATTTCAGCAGTGCGAGGTGACTTATCAAGGAATACCAAAAGAATACATTTGAACAGGTTGTGGGAGCTAGGGTTGAAATGCGACGAATCAGAAACATAGTGGTAGATTAGGCCCCTCCACAGGATAATTCAGTTGATCACTAATTATTTTATTTAAAAAGTTCCCCTTTGAAAAAATAGTGGTCGAAATCGGAAGACTTTATTCAGTAGTTGGACCCCTCCAAATACGTTTGCCCCCTCCCCTTGACGCAAAAATGGGTGCGTCACTGGTCTCCCAATAATTTTCAGAAACTTACGCCCATGGAGCAAAGCCAACATTGCGGGGGTAAATTCCCCCTCACAAGCATACAAAACAACACCGATGCCCCACATTAAATGGGAGGAATGATGTTTTAAAAGGTATTTTCTTCCTACAAAGTTGTCTTCTGTGATTACAGCCTGCATGATTAGAGCTTCCCAGCTTCAGTACCTTCTCAACGACATAATTTACAAAACGGTACAGCACAGCGATAACCATGGGCGTGACGGCGTGGAACTCGAAGGTTTTGCATTATTTATGCATTGTCATTGTTACATTGTTGCATTGCCATTGATGCATGGTTGTTCAATGCTTGTTCTTGCCGTGAATTTATTCGCGGAGTATTTATTATTTTAGCTTCTGTGCCAAGTGCCTTGCAGCCAGCACCAAATGTTATGAAAAAAATTTAACTAAATCCCTAAGATGACGATCAGAAAACCAATTCAATCCACTTCTCGTTGTCACCTTTGCGAAATTGTTGTCCTGGGACTGAGCAATGATCGTTTAAGTTTGTTTATGAGATCAAGCTGGTGGGAATGACTAACAGCAGTGATGAACCTAGATGAATTCAGTTAAACTTGGTGATCAAAGAAGTGGGTTGATCAATGGGATATATCTTTAAGATATGCTCAGCACGAGCCCCACCAGCTCGCTACAATCTAGAGGCCAGCGGGAAGATTCTTCTCGTCGATAAAGCATAAAGATATTGGTTTGTTTTGGCACTGGCGTATTTATCTACATTTGCTTATTTATACCCTGGTATGGCTCGGTTCTCAGCGAAAAAAAAAGATTCTTGCTATTGCGCTTTGCGTAAATGATATACCATGCCAAGAACAAACAAGACATCAATATGAAATCATGTTCCCATTCGGGAACCATACTAAGAGCCTAAAAAAGCAAGAGGAGGCCCTAACACAGTGGAGGCCCCTTTTCGGGGAGCAGGAGGCCCCCTATCAACATTGCCCCCCCTGGAAGAATTTCGTGGCGACGCCACTGCCGGCAGCAAATATGGCTCGCCGACCCTGGGAGGATAGTAGCGTCGCATGCCGTCCAATACGTCGCCTTCAGCGCCACCATGTCTTCCGGCATGTGTGTCTCGTGTACTGGACGAGGTACAACAATTATAATGACATATTTATGATCAGAGTCTGTGGGTTTAGTGTCATGAGCATGAAAAATAAAAACGTTCGATCCTCTATTGCAATATTTTACCGTCAAGCGCTCTGACAAATTATCCAGTTTGACTATTATTCGCAAATGCTAAAAAGTCCAAGATAGCCATAATGGCAAACCCGCATATAAACCCCAACACAAGGCCAGTTCTTGACGTTCATTCAAGCCAGCTGCTGCTTCACCGACCTTTTTGGCAGCGCGTGCACTTTTATTGACGGCCCTTCATTTTAAGGAGCTGGTAATAGCGCATGATTACGAACAATCGATGTACCGTTCATGCTTACTTCTTAGGCAATGGAACATATATACCTAACTCTGTGGTATTCAAATTATAGGTCGTGACCCAAGCCTGGGTCGTTTTTTTCGATTGGGTCGCGGAGACCCCCTTTTCACATTTTAACTACGAGGCTTAGTCGCTCTGCCCCAGCCTCAGTTGTCCTCAGTCCCTACCCAGTCAGCCTAAAGTCGAGTGACTAAAGCAAGAGCATATACTACTTATACTACCTAATATACTAGCTACATACTGATTCAGGGGTCGCATTTCCCCGCCAAGGATGGGAATCACTCGCCACGGCCAGCCGTGTCGTGGCCTTAACGGCACGTTGAAGATCCCGCAGATATATTTGGCTAGATGACTGCGACAAAATCACTCACATTTGGGGCTCACTCGGGCGGCGTGGTTATGGTCCGAACAACAAACTCTGCTTAGTCCAAGCTGATCACGCTATCCACTTCAACCATCCGAAACAATTGTTTGTTGTTGTTACTCTCCCGCCTAAACTGCACTATCCCATCCCTTTTCCTCAGCAAGATATGTAAGTAAAACAGCTCAGCTATAAAACAAAAACAGCTATGAAACAGCTATAAGTGACAAAGTTCAGTGGTGCACGGCGTCTCGAAAGCACACATCTTACAGCGTTGTTTGCTGAATGGTCTCATCTGTCGCATATGCATAACCTAGTTGCATTTCAAGGCTCAACACTTAATCGGTCTGAGATTTGCATGGAAATATTTTGAATAAAACACCTTTTAGTTACTGACTTAGAAACGCTCGATGTGAAGCAATATTTCCTCCCGCAACCACGTTCCAACATTTGTCCAAAGTTTTGGCTTTAACAATATAGAGTCGGCGGACAACCTTTAAAGTACGGCTAAATAAAACAGATGTGCCATCTGACGTTCTGGCCATGTGTTCCAAGCCATGCGTAAAACTTGAAGCTCAAACTTTTCAAACGAATGGCAAGGTTACACCTACACAATACGGAAAATAAATGCCAAAATTTGAACGAGAAGAGAATACAACGCATATCCACGCAGGCAATAACACATATTTTACATGGACCCATTCCATTGAATTATCATGGAAGATTTGCATCAGGTTTGAGTTGAAGTATGTGAAGTTTTTGGTCTGGCGCACCGAAGACACGCGAAGATTTCACCCCAATGATGACGTTGCTCTTTTTAGCCAATTTCATTTTTCCAACGGCTAATGCCTAGTTTTTCATCGGAACTGCAATAATTGAACGATTGCACAGAACAGCTTCAATAATGTCCAATATTCGAATCCATTAGTGCATCCAAATATAGTTAAGATATTTTCGCTTCCCGAATATCATGAAAAGAATTGCGGTTCCAGAACATCCGCCTACAAATGGTGGTTTTGTTTTCACCGAACCTTGACAACATTGACAATACAAATATGTAGGAATTAATTATCTTATGTTCAGTTCGTTATTTTTTCACAGATTATGTTTGTTCCAACATAAACGGTAATAGTGTCCCATTTGCTACTCTGTCATCCAATTTAGATGTAATTAAATGTCGAGATTGAACGATTATTTGCAACTGATGACCCAAAGTCTGACTGAAATAAACAAAGGCAGACAAAAATAAATTAGGTTGGCACGATACTGCGGAGCCATTATAGAGTAAAACTAAACCATAAACCTACTACAAACCTGACTGAAATATACATCGGCTCCTTTTCTGTAGAACTCCACATTACGAGACGACGCTACACCGGCTGGCTGCCTGGTAGGGCGATCGCAAACTCTGTAGCCACTTGTCATGCCATGTCATTTTCACTATGGTCACATTTCCCTACTGACCATTCTAGATGCGCGATACATAGGCCGAGGCCTAAAGCATATGAGCAGTTGCGAACAAAGCATAGAAAGCATAAAAGCATCTCCTAACTTTTGTGTTTACGAACTTTTGTTGGTTCGTAGTTTTTCCGTTACGAATAATTTACCCGACGAACTTTTTTGCAGACGCACTTTTCCTTCACGAACCTCATGCCCGACGTCCTTTTTATATTGCGAACTTTTGTCATGTCAACTATTTCTTACGTATTTTTGATTCAATGCACCTTTTCCATCCTAACTCTTGTCTGGTTACCAGTTATTCCTCTTGTCCTTCCATATTTTACCGAGTACCTTCGTCAGTGTGATATGCAATTAAATAACCATTGCGTGTATTCCAACAGCTGCTACCACCGTGGGAATACGGCCATGAGATGCCTGGCAACAGCAGTGCTGGACGGTGGACGACTGCGCACAAACCGCCCGCACAGCCACAGTCCGCTGCAGCTGGACAATGAGGTATGCATTCAGTCAGCACTACTAAAATACATATTTTGTTTTCAAAAGTCTTTGGCATCGTAGCTCATGCTTACACTTCAACCACATATTCACAACCAATCGGAACCACCGGCCTTTGGCCAACTTGTTACTGCTAGGTTTCCCTGTTATGTGGTCGGATCGGATAGCGGCGTACTTTGCGCTCCCCAAGTTGTATTGCTTCGCTCGGGCTTGCCATCCGCTACACAGTTCAACAATGATGCACTTCACCTGCGCAGATCACCATGGCGCTTCCAACAGCTGGAATTGCCGGGTTACTTCGCTCGGTTGTCTCGCCACGTGGTCGGACATTGGTCTGCTTCACAGTCCACATTGCTTCGCTTTGCATGTGCACTATGCCATCCGCTGTACAATCTAATACAACTGCGCTTCAGCCAATTCCGCCCTGCTCTGCCCAGCATGCTTACTTCGAAGGCTATCTTCCTCGAGTGGAGCAAATTGGCGGCATTGCATCCAGTAAAAATAAACAACCTTTGATATATAAGCTGTTACACGCTGTCTGTGAAGTCATGTTGGTCAAGCTTAACATTTCACCATTTGGCCGTCTTCAGAAGTGGTCAAAGGCTGAAAGTTGGCACATCGAAAGTGGATTATTTGCATTGTACATTATACAGGAAGCCATACGTTGCTGCAGACCAGGGTGTTCACTACATCGGTCTCTTGCGATCATGATCATCGGCTGCCTGACTCTCGTCAGGCAGCCGCCGCAGAGGCCTGTACAGAAGCCGCTGCTGCTGAGGAAAAGCCGATCATTCACTGCGGCTGGCTGAATGGCAATGTCCAGGCAGTGGCTGCTGCCATCGGTATAACCACTGGAGGAGTGGGGGATGGCTGTGTGGGACATGGCTCCCCTCCAGTTTGATCAAAGTGGATTTTTGTTTCCCCGCCATAATTTGGGTGTGTTTCTGTAATCTCAGGGACCTGACATACACCCATGGCTGTTGCACACGACGCTGTGGTGCGGCATGCTCGGTATTCCAAATTCAGAATCAGATTCAGGCATGTATTGAGGCCACCAGCAATCAACTTGTGGCTATTACGGCCTCACGTCAGAGAGATTATAAAAGAGGTCAGCGGAAGTCTCATACTTTCGCACCTGTCTACAAGCAGTGATAAAAACATAAACATACAATGAACGCTAAGTGGCTCCACAGTCCGGATCGCCACGCAGGTGACGCTTCATGTGCGGTCCAAACAATGGGATGGGCAGCCGCGTCAGGTCGGGCGGCGAGGAATTGCACTGCCAAACCGCGCGGCTTCAAAAACGTCGCTTGCCCATCTCGGTTCACGATCTGGGCATGTGCAGGTCGTTGTCTTGCCTGGTGGTCCGGCCACGCGTCTGTGATACCAGAGTAAATTCACAGGCCAGTGACTCTGGTTCACCCAGGCGCTAACTTGGTTTACCCAAAATCGGCTCAAAATCAACCCCAGCAAAACGGAACGAATAGTTGTAAAATATCGGCGTCTAAAACTGGGCGAAAACTTCTCTATCACATTTGGGGACAACGAAATCAAGCCCTCGCCCCACGCCAAAATTCTCGGCATCTATGTAGATTCAGCTTTGTCATGGGAAAAACAAATATCCCAAGTAACTCGCCGCTGCTACTGTGTTCTCGTCGGGCTGTCAAAATTACGGCACAAAATTCCCCCCGAAACGAAAAAGTTACTGGTTCATGCATTGGTTTTCCCCCACATCTAGTACAATATGACTGTTTGGGGGAGCTGCAACAAAACTCAGAAACAACGAATTCAAAAGATCATCAATTTCGGCGCACGTATCGTCTCTGGCTTAAGTCGACGAGAGCACATTACAGCGACGCTAGAGGCCCTGGATTGGCTGAAGTTCGACAACATGCTTCAGGAGCGCGATTTGGCCATGGTTGGAAGACTGCTTGCAACATCTGACCCCTTACATTGGCTAACAGTATTAAGTTCCGCTCAGAAATCTCCAGTAGGAGCACTCGAGGAACTAACGCGAAGAAATTAGAGCTGCCCCGCATTAATACGGAAGCTGCGAGGCGCAGCTTTCTGTATCGGGCGGTCAGCACGTGGAATGATAGGGTTGATGCTCAGGGGCGTATTTGATGGCATGTTTTATCATTTAATATTTTTCCATTGACGTTTTGTGTTGTTTAGTGTTTTTCATAATTCGAGTTTCTCTTTTATCATTGAACCATGTATTGACACGAGTGCTGAAAAGCCATGAATATGGAGAACTCAATATACGACTATGACTATGACTATGACTATGACACCAAAGCAATGCTGTTTAGATAATGTGACAAGTTTAAAATGGCACACCGAAGCAAGACATATTCCATTGACTACCTGACCAGCAGCCCGTGGTTCAGTACAGGTTTTCAATGGCACCGTGTAAGCATATGGTCAGGAAGCAGAGCAGCATTACTTACAAGTTTGATTTTATGCCATTGGCCACGGGCAGAATAAACCAAATAGTTTTTTTTAGTCCACATGCTTCCAAAGTGCGATTGAAAGCACGCGTAGGTTGTACTCTCGCTATTGTGAAACAGGCTACTATGTAATGTTGGATTCAACATTGTAGAGTTTGAGACACTAGGACGAAATACTTCAGCCAAAGTTTGACGGACAAAGAAGGATTGAAAATTGTGCATTGTGAGTGCAATCCTCAAAAAGAATTACGATCCAGATTGTGCAATCCTGCAATGCAATCCTCCCCATTCCTGCCTACCACAATTTGAAACCAGGCATCTTAGAAGCTGTCACAGGTATACCAAGCCCTTGTTGTGAAAGGGACTTGCTTCGTATGGTAAACTCGCATTCACGACAATCGGGGTTGTTCTTAACACACTGCAAATAATTACGGTACAACAGAACCCACAAATAAGATCGATACCGATAAAAAGCTTCTTGTGTCAAATTTGCTAATCGCTGACCGATTTCCTCTTCACATGCTGAGGCATGTGGAATTACAAGTATCAGGCACCATCAGCCTTCCAAATTTGTCGGGGGAAAATAACATTCATGACACACGAAAGGTAGCTTAACCCAGAGGGACGTGTTACGCCCGGTTGGCGTAACTAGCACATCGCACAATGTATTACCGCACTGTGGGTAGGATGTCAGTTGCATAAATTTGGCAACATGCAACATAATGGCTGAATCACGTGTTGAGTGCATTTTATTTTTACAGATGTTGCAGATCTCATCAAACATCCGGGCCGCTGTCCGGAATGATGAGAATGGGCGTACCAACCGCCAGATGTTTAACGAACTGGCACGAGGCGAGGCTGGTGCAGCGCTTAGTTATCGCTCCACAAGGCAAATGATGATTCGGGAGCGGCGGGTGCATCAGCCCGCCATGCCACACACCGCCGCCGCAGCAATTGACGCCATCAATGCTGCCCTGCCGTCTGTGAGGGCATACCACTGTTTTAGTTCAGTGGTGGACGGCAATCAGGTAAATACGAAATGAGGCAGTGATCAGAGGTGTCGACTTCTCCAAACAAGGTTGGAACGAAAGTAATTCGATTACCGGAGCGATTTCGAAGGTTGTAAACCTCTTCTCTCAATATATCAGCATGTCTAGCGATACAATTTGGCACTTATTTGGGCTGTCCGAACCCATTTCAGGGCATAGAAAGTGACATCCCTCTTATAGTCGTTAGGTTGTTCATCGACACACGTCAGACGTCATTATTGTTGTCACTGGAGGTGCCAGGCTATGAAATTTATTGTTCAACGTCCAATGCAATGTCAAAGAATATGCCAGTTGTCCGACCAAAAAATGTTCGAAAAGTAAGCTCTCCGAAAAATGTCCGTTTAAAAAAGATGACACCTATGCATGCTTCAATATGCACTTCACGGGCCATTTTCTATGCATGTCATATCACTTTGACCTGGTTCTAAAATAAACAGGGCCATTTATCTGCTACTGAAGAAAACTGAAACACAATTTGGCCCTCTTCTAGGCGAAATTCTGGGTACGTCACTGCTAATCACTCAGTTCAGCGTCACCACTGGACGGGAGGCGTTCCAAATGTAACCACGGGGTAGTGTCATCAGTTGGACTATTTCAGAATGCTTAACGTGATATGATAGAGCCAAATGCAACGCATATCACGCGCATACACACACGCACGTGCACGCGTACACACACATACACGCCCGCACGCACGCACACGCAAACGCGTATACACACACAACCACGTATACGTACACGTACACACATGCTTCTACTAACGCTCATCTACACGTATGCACATATACTAACTTTGCTTTTGCATCATCGCAACGTTTTTTTTTCTGAATAAGCGGATGGCAGAAATGCAATATAATTCGGTAACGGCTTTTTACCGCAAATAGGCAGGCTGCTGTCCATGTAGGCTAACCTAGAATCTGCGGAGCCTACTCTAGGTTCTACTTCTATTTGGCTTCAATGAGCCAAAATTATCAATTCATGGTTAGATACTTGTCCTCAAAGCAAGAAGGTAGATACTTTATTGGTGGAAAACATCTGGTGTAAGCCAAAGGGCCAATGCTAATTGTGTTCAGACTTGGTGGCCATTACCACGCGTCTCGCGGTCTAACTATCCATCGATGTTTTATTATATTCATCCATCCATCCATTCATTCCATCATTCTTCATCAGTGATTGCATGGAATGGACATGTTTGTTGAAAATGTGCATGCTTCTGCTTTCCAGGTCGCAATCGGATTCATGTCCGATGTGGTGGCATGTGCAGCCCAAAACGAGCGCGTGGACATGCAAGCGGACGGTACTTTCCGAACAACGCCACGACTATTCAACCAGCTGTTGGTCATCTTCCTGGGCGTCAACGGAGCCATGCTCCCAGCTATGTTTGTCCTCATGACATCGAGAACTCGGCGGCTCTATGAGGAAGTCTTGCGGCAGGTCCGCCAGGTCCTCGGCATCCCTGTGAACCAGTTCATGTCGGATTGGGAGCGAGCTCTCCAGGCGGCGGCAGCTGCCACGTGGCCAGCAGCCGTTCTTCACGGCTGCTGGTTCCACTTCGCGCAGGCAGTCATCCGGCAGGTTAGTTATGACGAATGTTTAACTGTTAAGTTTCCGCAAACGCGTCCTCGAAAGGTTCTTGGAAGCTTCATATGGAATGGTTAA
The DNA here is from genome assembly GCA_034440615.1 of Ashinkailepas kermadecensis. Classification (NCBI taxonomy): domain Eukaryota; kingdom Metazoa; phylum Arthropoda; class Thecostraca; family Neolepadidae; genus Ashinkailepas; species Ashinkailepas kermadecensis. Next base: position 56,370 of record JAOTOM010001485.1, on the reverse strand, counting down.
GATCGTTAATTTTCCGCGATTGTTTTCCTCGAAAGTAAGTATGCTTTCACACGTGCTGGAAGCATGTGAGAAGAACGGAAGAAAAGTCACGTGGGTCGCTCCAATGCGATCAATTTAATCACGAAAACTCTATTTCAATTATTAAACATCGGGGTCATCGGAGAAATCGAGTACTGGCCTATTTTTGTGCCATCTAGTATGAAGACAAGCGTGCAGTAAAAATCACGAAATCTTAATATCAGATGTGTAAATATCTATTATTAATTATTATTTTGTTATTTAACGACGCTTCCAACTGCGATGGTTATTTCGCGTCGGCAACTGTAACGCTGTGCCCGCGAGGAGAGCAGCTCACTAGTCGACAGTGCGGCTCGAACCCATGGCCATTGCCATGTGAGACAGACGCGTTTACCAACTGAGCTATCCTTCCCCTGTGTGTAAATATTTAGTGCAAAATAAAGTTATAAATGGGGAGGCCAGGCCCCTCGTTCCTCCCTCCCGTTTGGCTGCGCCCCTGATTGTCAAGCCGTATGTACCCGAAAGCTCTAATCATTTTAAAGGTAAAATTTCCATTCAATTCTGTCTTTGACTCTGCATGGAAGTTTTCGTTGCCTTTTAATTAGAAGCTTTACTAAAGGAAGGCTGAATTGGGCCCATTGCAAACTTGCTGAAAAAACGTCCGCTAGGAAGTCTCCACAACTGAAAAGTCGCCATACCAAGACCGATTGCGGAAATAACCTGCGACATACCCAAGGAGGCAGAAGGCTTCTGGAGCCGTGCCACTCCTGGAGGTGGGGGCCTGCTGTGGCCAAGAGCCTCAGCACTTTGTGTAGCCTAAGACGCCAGTAGGGCCAGAATTTGCTCACAACAGACACTTAGCTAGCAAATCGGACCCAAATACATCAAAATAGGACCTCAGGGCAAAAGAAGAACATGGAATTAAAAATAGGGCTCTGAGCTGCAAAGAAGGGTCACTTAGCTGCCATGGAGCCTCTTGGTCCGACTTGGCACTTTCCAGGACGGAATCCTGTGTACGCCACATGAAATAAAGTACTAATCCTGAATGTGTCCTTGTCATTTCTGCTTGAAATATTGACTATTATAAGCGTTCCAACCAGATCTATATGCTCGTGTAGCACAATTTGGAGACGAAAACCATAATAAATCCCAAGTCACTGAGATCCAGAGACGATGTCCAGTATTTCTGTGTGCAATTCCGTGACGTCTATAGACTATAGAAATGATAGTGTGTTTGAGCTTTCTCTATTCATGTGATGGATGGCAATTCATCGGGCTATCGCAAGGTATTTGGTGCCCATTTCAGGCTCATTGCAATACGGAGTCGAATTTGGGTCATTGTGACATTACACAATGAGCAAAAAAAAACGGAATGTTATTTTTTAGATCCGGCGTTTGGGGCTTCGTACGGAGTACGAGCAGCCCAACACGCCCTTCGGAAGATGGGCCCGCATGCTGGTTGTCATCCCGCTTGTGCCGTCCGACCGCCTCGAGGAGGCATGGACTCTCCTACTGGAGAGGCAGTTGCCGGAGGTAAGAGGTGTGAAATGCCAATAAATGTGCACGAATATGCTCATAATACAAAAATGTTTTTGTTATAACTAATGAAGCTTCAGCCAGGAAGCTTCAGCCCGAACAGGTGGATCCGACGATGACTTCAGCTGGGTCATTATGGCGGCGCCCAACTGGATATAACCTGACCAGAGCAGTCTTAAACCTAGCTACACCATGTTTAAAAGTTATACCATGCAGTCCGTTGACTATGCATCCAGACATTTCATCACTGGCATTATGACCGACGATGGTCAGAGATGGTAAAACCGCTGTAGGTATTTAAAATAAATAAAGGTAACTATTTTATTAATGTTTTTTTTTGCGATTAATATGATACGACGGATGTCTCACTTCAACTAAAGCAAAATTTTCAATGAAGTGCCCCAGACCAAAATACCCAAGCCCAATCCAACCCGACCGACCATAACGCTCTTTGTAAGCAAACATGTTGGAGTCTACTGGTCACTGTTCCATTCAGTTTTCCAAAGCATGCTGCGTATTTTTCCGATCACATTTGTACGCATGCCATTTCATAAGACTCAATTTCCCTCTTAAGATGGTAAGCTTCCGGAAAATTAAAGACTGTATGGAAAATTCCACATCCCGGAAGGTTTCCTTGAAGTTTCTGATGAAAGTGTGCTAACTGCTAGCTTTCCTATAAATTGTAGTCGACAATTATCGATCGTGGATAGGTTGCGGCCGCTAACGTTCCGGGGATGTTCCTGGACAATTGATTAGGGGGTAAACAGGTCTTTTACATGTGTTCATGGAATGTGAGGAGTAGTGAAGGAAGGAGTCATGCGTCATGCTTGATCCCCGCCACAGGAATATTTCATGAAGTACATGAGGTGCATGAGTCGATACATAGTAATGAACACTTTAAATTAGACCAACCAGAACATACCATCAAATATTGACAAATTAAATATTCAACGTTCGACTTGTCGCAAATTATCAGGCAACTTCAGGCCACTGTACATGAAGCCTACCTTTTAATATATTTGTTGTGCATCAGCCAAGACATGCATCGCATGACATGATCCAGCGGTATAGCTTTTTCCGGCTGCCTTGTGCCAATTCAGCGTTCTTTGCTTTAACGTCTTCCCTGTACATGTCCTTTCCGATTCAGTTTGCTCGAGGCCGAAAGGCTTGATTCTACATTGTACTTTGTTCAATGTATCAAAGTACAATGCATCTTTGACACATTGTACCTGTTATACAATACAGGTAGTGGCATTGCATGACCGCTACCTCTTGTAGCGGCCATGCAATTCCGCTGCAGGTGGTGAATTGTTAACTGGGACAATTTGTTACATCGAGTATATTTCATCAATGCGGACTATCGGGCAACACGTGCCTGTGGCGGAATGCCACAGGCACGTGTTGCCACAGTGCCACAGGCACGTGTTGCCACAGTGCCACAGGCACGTGTTGCCACAGTGCCACAGGCAAGTGTTGCCACAGTGCCACAGGCACGTGTTGCCACAGTGCCACAGGCACGTGTTGCCACAGTGCCACAGGCAAGTGTTGCCACAGTGCCACAGGCAAGTGTTGCCACAGTGCCACAGGCACGTGTTGCCACAGTGCCACAGGCACGTGTTGCCACAGTGCCACAGGCAAATGTTGCCACAGTGCCACAGGCAAGTATTGCCACAGTGCCACAGGCACGTGTTGCTACAGTGCCACAGGCACGTGTTGCTACAGTGCCACAGGCACGTGTTGCCACAGACACGTGTTGCCACAGGCACGTGTTACCACAGTGCCACAGGCAAGTGTTGTCACAGTGCCACAGGCAAGTGTTGTCACAGTGCCACAGGCACGTGTTGCCACAGTGCCACAGGCAAGTGTAGCCACAGTGCCACAGGCAAGTGTTGCCACAGTGCCACAGGCACGTGTTGCCACAGTGCCACAGGCACGTGTTGCCACAGTGCCACAGGCACGTGTTGCCACAGTGCCACAGGCACGTGTTGCCACAGTGCCACAGGCAAGTGTTGCCACAGTGCCACAGGAACTAGTCTGACCACAAGCACTGCAATTGTGTACGGTAGCTATTCATAAACAATATATGAGGGCCTAGAGTCCGGACGTAGCGTAAATTCGGCTACTTGGCATTTCTTTGTGAGAACCGGCATTTCATTCTGGTATCCAACGGGCACTGGAGATGAACATGCCGAGGACGGATCATTGCAGTCGAGATTTGTAGACATAAGCGATATACATGAATTAACCTGAAATAGTGCATGATTTGTAGGCCTTCGTCGATACAAGAAAGCGCAGCTGCAATTATATACAAAAAAACGGCCGTGCGATATAGTGTATAAATATCGACGGTGTGCTGCAAGGGATGTCAATGCCAGTCCCCTCCATGCCAATCACATGTGTGGGCACAGGCCTCACTCTGCATTGATTTGGCTCCTCATAGGCTACCACGTATTACATACCAATTCGATCAGATACACAAGTACTGAAACATTATTCTTTATTCGGGGTGGTAATGTCGCTTTCTTGGGATAATACCGCCATAGGGCGGTGTTAGGTCAATATACATTGACGGAAGCTCGGAAAAAGATGTATACGACACACCGCAAGAAACCAGTAGTTCAAAATATAGTTTTTCCCTCAAGAGCATTGTCTGTTCCAGGTGGAGCAGGAGTCGGCAGCACCACTAGGCCGCCTGGTGGCCTACCTGGACCGGCAGTGGCGTAGCGTCGAGCCAGAGAGGCTGTCGGTGTTCGGGCTCGCCCGGCGCACGAACAACGACGCCGAGTCGTTTTTCCACTCTTTCGGGACGGAATTCCCAACGGCCCACCCCGGGTTCTGGCTGTTCGTCGCCAGAGTGAACGCGGTACGTTTTCTCACAATCCATGTGCAATACAGACTAAGACCGTCACGTGCCTTGAATCGTAGCATATGTATGGATGTCATTCAACATCATTCGACATTCGACAATCACCTGATTGTCTCACTTAATGAAAGGAGCTACAAGAAGTCCCTTGCATTACACTTTCGAACTGACTTGATCTGCAGAACAGCACGATGGTGTTTCCCACATATTTAGCTTGCTGTTTGGGCCACTACCAGTAAAATAAAATAGTTTTGCCGAGTTGTACATCACATCTTCACATCTAAAATTTACGGACTGTCATCTTTTTACAGCAGTGTATAAACCATGCATCATTTACAACGAAATTTAAGCACGGCTTCGGGAACTTGAAATGTGTTTGTTATGCCTATGCATAATGTCTTCCGTACATCCAGGCCATCACAACAGCCAATCGAGAATGCCGGGCCGCCGAACTCGGGACGCTGGAGCGGACCGCACGCGTCAGGACTCAATCAAGATGGCTCCAGAATCGCATGGAGACATTCCGGGAGGAGATGGTGGCGGGAAACAGAACCTTGATGGCCTATCTCCAGGCGGCAAAGCACCTGTTTCGGCACCGAACGGCAAATCTGGAGAACCTGCTGCAAGAAGTGAGCCAGCCTGCCTACGTCGACCTGACCCGACTAGTGACTTAGCAGGACCCATCTCAGTTACCCTGTATAACACGAGGTCTGTGCAGCTTGCGAAGACGCTCTTTGCATTACTTTGATCGTCATCAGAACATTTAAGATGGCGCTTATCTGGAGCCAAAACAAGTGATCAGGTCAAACCAGGTCAGCGACCTCATAGGATAATTTAAAGGTCACTAACCGCCCTCCATGCAATAAGGTGGTTTGGCAACTCATATCATTTTTTCATACTGTTCGGCACAGCCCATTCAAACGAAACAATTTGTACTCCATGCACAGCTTCTATGTGCGAAAAGGATCCGATGTAACTACACAGAACAGAGGCATGGACCAAAATGAAAGTTTATTTTTATAAAATGGGTATTGACACATACTGATAAAACGCACGTGACACAACATAATATGTAAATTGTCCTCTAGATTCACAAGTGACCGAACAAGAAGTACCCAGCTTGAACTGACGCTTAACAAAAGCTTGACACGCATTTAACTGCTTCGCATCGATGACACCCTAACGCGGAGAGTAAATGCGTGCATAAAGGCCGCAAAGTAACCGATGCGCTAAGTAGCAAAACAATCTGCAGGATGCTGACCAGCTCGGCACAAGACCCATCCATCCATCCCCCTTTGACAAAGTGGGATAATCTGAGAGAACTTAACAGTGTTACACACTACTGGTGATACACTTCCAACCTGTTCATAGGACGAAGACTTTGCTCTGGGTGGCGACGTCGCCGAAGCGGCAGGAGCACTGGACGTCGCCGAAGCGGCAGGACCGCTAAACGCCGCCGAAGCGGTAGGAGCGCCGGACGCCGTCGAAGCGCCGGACGCCGCCGAAGCGCCGGACGCCGCCGAAGCGCCGGACGCCGCCGAAGCGCCGGACGCCGCCGAAGCGCCGGACGCGGCCGAAGCGGCAGGAGCACTGGACGTCGCCGAAGCGGCAGGAGCGCCGGACGCCGTCGAAGCGCCGGACGCCGCCGAAGCGGCAGGGCTGCCAGACGCCGCCGAAATGCCGGCCGCCGCCGACAATGAGGACGTTCCTGACCAGCCCACCAGGGTCAGTTTATAATGTAGCATATGTGGTGCTAATTAGAGGGTGTCGACAGAAATAGTTTCGTTTTTGATGGCTACATTTTTACCCGGAAGGTTCCCAAAAACTAAATGTGCTTGAAATTCCGAGAAATGGAGAACACCACCACGAGCATTCAAAGTTCTGACCGGGTGGAAAACAATGACACCTATCAGGAACACTGATTTCCGAAACTAACTATATAGCTTGTCTAGTGGGAATATATTTATGGCAACATTCATAGCTATGCACATAAATAGTACGCTCATAGGCCATAGCAATCTGAGTTATATTGGTATCCAGGCGTGACCTCACATTGTGTGCGTCACCCAATGTTCTGAGCATTATGGCTCCGAACAAGTCATTAGTGTTGCGTGGCCGGTAGAAGTACGTCTTATCTGGTACATCGTTCTTTGCCGCCACGTGACACCATGTAAAGGAGTAAAATTCTCCTAAAGATTCCTCCTCCCTCCTGATCCCAGAACGTTCGTTCATACAGTTCGCCATTCCTGGACCGCTTGGGAGCCGGCCGGTTAATGGTGCCGGCCTCCGGATTTGAAATATGAACACGTCTTATCAAGCGCAATCCGAACACTCATGTTCCATATTTAAATATAATGTACCGCAAGTTCGAATCCAATCGAACATACCGCAAGTATTCATGTAACACTATAATTGCTCGCGTAAATGATTCCATTTATATGATCTTCTAAGTATATCACCGGCCTTCAGATCGATCACGCTTATCCTCCTCCCCAAACTACTCGAGGAAAATACTGACTCTCTGCCTCGGCTCATTCCCGCAGCGAAAATATCATGTCATGAGCTTGACACCAGCACAGGGACGTGAAATGCGTGTCAGTGCCCGACGGCGTCCAATGTTGCCGAATTCAGCCAATTGCCAAATGCAAAAGATGTCGAGATTATTTCCCGCTTTTGTTGACATCTATGAAGCTTTCTTGCTGTCTTGCCCCTCACCCCTTTTTCGAGACCAAGAAATCAGCATTGGGCAGAGGACATGACGAAGCCGGTATCTACGACTCCGGGCCCAGGAGAAATACAAATAAAGCGGACAGGTGATGATGTTCACTGGGCTCGAGTGAATGGTCAAATATAACCTCGAAGTTGAGGCGTCATAAAGCCCAAATCATCGCCGTCATCATCAAGTGAAAGGGTTAGCAGGCAGCAAATCCTGGCGGGGATTCAAAGCTAGGGGTAGCAACAGCATCAAGTCAGATAGCTAGAATACAACGACTTCCCTACCACATAATCAGCCGATTTTAGAAACGTTGCGGCGCGTGTTGCAATGCAACGTATACCGATTGAACATTTAGCGATGGGTAAATGTTCCATAGATCGACGTTTAGGAAAATTGCTGGTGAATATACTCGTCGTATTAATGTGTAACATCGAGATGCACATATAAATAATAATTGTTGAATAATCAGGTTTCAGATTCCAGGTCAGGATTGATAGGAACTTGGATAGATGTCAGCGCGAGCCAATCAAATCAGATGTAGATAGCTGAGCAGGATAATTAGCTCAAGCTCAATTGACAAAGTAAAATAAATGTAAACTTTGAAGAGCAAAAAAACATTTCATGAAGACATGAAGACATAAAAGATACGTGCTACTATGAGCCACAGGGGCCCTTCTTGGTTGCACTCTGTGGAAACAATACACTAGTTATCCACAAATACTTATCCATTAATTAGCCCTCTCTGGAATACCGAAAAGCAACCCCTGCATCCCTATAACTCTTTCTATGCTGTTTTAAAAATGTCCAGGGTACTGCTGCTGATAATGGAGTCTGGTAGCTGGTTCCAATGTTCAATTACCCTGTTGAAGAAAGATTGTCTTAACCTTGTCCTGCTATAGTTAACTTTAATTTTGAATTGATGACCTCTAATCGCAACATTTCTGTTAAATTCGAACATGTCTCCGAGATATCCCTGGTCCTGACCATGGACAAATTTAAAGACCTCAATGAGATCTCCTCTCATCCTTCTATATCGGAGTGAAAACATATTCAAATTCTTAAATCTCTCCTCATATGTTAGGCTGCTTATACCACTAACCATTTGTGTATTGTTTGTTTGTTATTTGGGTTTAAAGGGCGCATCGACTGCAATGGTCATATAGAACATATAACCATTTGTGTAGCCCTCTATTGCGCTCTCTCAAAAGCCAGGAATCTTTTTCGTAGCTAGGGGACCAAGCATGAACACAGTATTCCAAATACGGCCTGACATAGGCGCAGTAAAGCTTCCTGATTATTTCTTCACCTTTGTACGATATATTCCTATTTATTGCCCCAGGTATTCTTAGTGCTCTTTTCCTAGCTTCCTTAGTCTGCTCTGATGCCCCCAATTTTGTGTTCAAAATAACACCTAAATCCTTCTCCTGTTGAGTCACAGCTAGTACTTGGCCACCCATCAAGTATGGATCCTGATATGCTGTCTACCTACATGCATGATTTTACACTTATCAAAGTTAAATTTCATTTGCCACTTTTCAGACCACTTCACCAGCTCGTCCAAGTCCCTCTGCAGCGAGGCCCGCTCATTTTGCCCCGTGATGGCCCTAAAGACCTTCAAATCATCAAAAATTTCAAAACCATACTGCTTAGGCCACTTTCAATGCAATAATGAAGAATATTGATCCCAGTACTGACCCGTGGTGGACTCCACTAAGAACATCTTGCCATGATGACTTTGTACCATTTGTCATCACTCTCTGCTGCCTATCTGAAAGCCATGACTATCCATTTTAGAAGGCTACCTGCAATACCGTGGACATGAAGTTGCATCATTAACTGTTTATGGGGTACCTTATCAAAGCCTTACTGAAATCAAGATATGCTACATTAACCTGATTTCCTTGAGCAAACTGGTCTGTTTCAAAATTAAATAAGTCCAAGAGATTTGTGAGACAAGATCGACCTTTCCTAAACCCATGTTGATTGAGTATCTTGAATCAATCGGTTTCCATCCAGAAACTAACTATTACTTCATATATTATACTTATGCAACCATATTATACTTCATAATTGACTGAAGCACCTTGCAGACTACAGATGTGGGGCTTACTGGTCCTATAGTTTTTAACTTTCTCTCTTTCGCCCTTCTGTAAATTTGATTTCAGCGCCGATATGGAAATGATTTTCTTTTTACACAAAATACATTTAATTGCACACTTCATGGAATGCTATTTAATCATAGATCATGCAATTGAGCCTGTAATACCACATCAATATTTTATCTTGAGTATCGCCAATGAACCAAGACTGGTTCATCTGTTTAATACAAATAAATGGCGATGGGGTACCAAGAATACCACCTAGCGAAACGCGAGTAAGGATGCTTCCAGCTTAGTGAGGGCCAAAGCAATGGAATATGCAACGTGGTTGTCGCTATGTACTTATGCATGTTGATAAGCGGGTGTGTGTAGCTTGAGAAACAACGGTTGTGTCAGTCATATTCTTTCTTCGCAGGTTTGTGGAATATGTCTCCAACCCTGGGGGCCTCGGGTGAGGCGCGCGGTAGTCATCCCGTGCTTGCACGCCTTCGGATGCCTGGACTGCCTGCAAATCGTCCAGGCACAGGCTCTCGGGACAAGGGCAAGGTGCCCGTTCTGCCGCGGGCCATTCTGGGAGCCACCCCGGGAAGTATTTGTATAATACTGTCGGCGGACGTGTGCAGCGTGGAACAGTTTCTTCTGTGTTTCTGTTAGATTAAGAGATGGCTTTTTGACGTGAGCTGTATTGGCCGGTCCTTGCACCGCAATAATCAATGTACAACTAGAATCCACACTCCCAGAAGGCCGCTAATCAAGGCCACACTCAGAAGGCAGCTAATCAAGGCCACACTCAGAAGGCCGCTAATCAAGGCCACACTCAGAAGGCAGCTAATCAAGGCCACACTCAGAAGGCCGCTAATCAAGGCCACACTCAGAAGGCAGCTAATCAAGGCCACACTCAGAAGGCCGCTAATCAAGGCCACACTCAGAAGGCCGCTAATCAAGGCCACTCAGAAGGCCGCTAATCAAGGCCACACTCAGAAGGCCGCTAATCAAAGCCACACTCAGAAGGCCGCTGATCAAGGCCACTGATCAAGCCCACACAACCCGTTGGAAAGCCACTTCAACTTCCACTGCCGGCCGGCGCCTCCCCCTCACCGCCCGAGGTTAACGCCCCGGCCAACGCCATAAAAACCGCCCTTGAGTCACGTACACCACACGGCTCCAATAAGCCACAGCGCCACCTATGCCTCGAAGATGTAACCACTATATGGCATATCTTCGCTAGGTTATAATTCTTAACATTCTCCCGCCGTTGCAGCAAGGAATAAAGAACAATCTACCTTCTGCAACACAATTAGTCAGACAATGGGGTTAGTAATAAATCAAACAATCGCAACTCACTAACACTACAGACAATCGCAGAGAGAAACCGTCTGCGCAAGCAAACAGCACTAATGCGAGATCAAAGCATATCCCTATCAAAACATTCGTGACAGGATCTTACCGGGATGGACAGGCCTAGACGAGCTCCAGACCATGCAAACGCTGAATTGCGCGAGTGCGAATACCCTTCTCCGTACGAACTTCTGCCGACCTACTCAGCCCGTCCCTACCAAGATACAACTTGGCGATAACACCCATCATCCATTTCATCCTGGGAACGTTGTCCTCGCGTACGAGCACCACCGAGCCAACAGACAGCTTGCCATGCGAGGAGAACTTCCTTACTGAAGGGGGTAAATTCCGCAGGTACTCTGACGACCACACAGACCAGAACCTGTTCAACCTCCTCTCGCACACCCTAGCTCTCTGAGAAAGGTTCTGCACAGACACGCTATCAGGGTCCTCAGCTACTCTAGCCTGGGAACCTGCGCCCCCGCCCAACAGGAAGTAGTTAGGCGTCAGCGCGTTAGCACAGTCCACTTTGTCGCCAACGAACGTCAAAGGACGCGAGTTGATGCACGCTTCCACCTCTGACAGGACAGTCCTCAATTCAGTCAGAGTCAAACAGCGCGTTCCCAGTGACTTCCGGAGGCCGGCCTTCACCGACCGAACGAGGCGCTCCCACCAGCCGCCCCACCAGGGCGACAGTGGCACTATACACTTCCACTCCGGAGCCAAGTGTCCGAAGTAGCTTTGCAGCCGAACATCTGCGCACGTGAACAAACAAATGTAGAGCTTTTGCTTCGGCTGCTCTACATAAAAAAGTGGACCTGCGAAATCGACGCCGGTCACTGTAAATGGCGGAGCCTGGGTCACTCGGCATCTAGGAAGCGGAGCAACAGGCTCGTTACATGCCCTGGCGTCCTGCCTTTTACATGTGGCACAAAACTTCTTTACCCTTTTGGCGAGGGACCTCAGGCCGACGATCCAGAACGATCCTCGCAAAGCAGTGATCACAGTCGACACCCCAGCATGTCGCATCAAATCGTGCTGTTCTCTGACGAGCATCTCGGCCACACGCCCTTTAGGTAGAAGAATAGGGTGTTTGTCCTCATAGGAGAGGTCAGACAATTGAAGCCTCCCCTTAAGAAGACCATCATCTCCCCAAAACGGCGTCAACCCGTATACAGATGAACCTTTCGACACGTCCTTACCTTGCTCCAGGTCTCGCATCTCGTCCGGGTACGCCTCACGCTGAGTGGCCCTGAGCAACTCTACCCTGGCGTCCGCGACCTCCTCAGACGAGAGCCGAGCCTGGCTCTGCCTGTTATTAGGCATTCGTGCATTGCGGATGAATCTTTTCATCCACCCCACGGCACGAACCAGTCTTTGCAGAGACCCACAGCGTTGAGCGTCAATCAGCTTCCCCTGTTGGGTCTCGGCTGTAGCAGAGAACAGAACGACCTCTTCTTCGAGATGCTCAGTCGCATTCGGTTCCGACCTGCTCGAGACTGGAGGCTGACCAGCGGATTCAGATAGCCAGCCCGGCCCAGGCAGCAAAATCGGCGAGCTCATCAGCTGCTACGCTGTCACCGCTCTGGTGGTCAGGTCGGCAGGGTTGTCCTCTCCTGACACGGCGACCAGTTCGGCGGACTGGTCAAGTTGTGGATCTCAGACACCCGGTTAGCCACAAACTGTTTCTATCTCTGCGGACTACCTCGGATCCACCCCAAGGCAACCATCGAGTCCGTCCAGCACGCACATCTGGTGCTGTTCGGTAGACGCAGATCCTGTCGAACGTAAGTTACCAAACGTGCAGCGAGTAAACTACCCAGCAACTAAAGCCTAGGCAGACTCACCCTTTTGACAGGTGCCACCCTGCCCTTCGCCATGACCAGTGATACACTGTACGATCCATCAGGCAGTGGAGTGCGGAGGTAGACCGTAGCACCATAACTCTTAGGAGATGCGTCCCCAAACACATGCAGCTCCACGCCACCTACCGTGTCACCCCACCCTCGGTCAGAGTAGGAGCGAGGGATCGGGAACTCCCTCAATTAACCGAGGCCATGCACCCACTCTGAGAAGATTGAGCAGTACTCCTCGGGCAGCACTTCATCCCACTACAGTCCGAGCTGCCAAAGCTCCTGAAACAGGCACTTTGCCACCATCGTGAACGGGGTAAGAAACCTCAAAGGGTCGAAGAGCCTTGCAATGAAGCTCAGCACGACACGCTTCGTTGGTGGTGGTTATTGGTTTTTACGACACGTCGACTGTTGAGTCATACAGCGTCGCCAATCTCTCACGCCGATTGATCGCGGGCGAAGAGTAGCGACAGGTGAGATTCGAACCCACAATCTTTCGATTGTGAGACGAGCATCTTACCCCTAGACCACTCGTCCCCACGCTTCGTTGGTACAAGGCTACTAGGAAGAGTCACACCATCGAACGAGAAATGCCATAGTCTGGTATCCACTTCACCACGAGAACCTTGACACACTCTGGCTGATTGCTGCCTGCCACGCTGTGCGCCTTGTCGAATACAAGTGGGTTGTTCGACATGCACTTGGACAGAGTCATGCCAGCGTCGACCATCACCGACTTCGCTTCACTCAGCATCGTGCGCGCCTCCCGCTCGTCATCAGCACCAGATATTAGATAATCCACATAGAAATTGTCTAACATCTCTGTGATGGCACGTGTCCGAACATACTGGGACAGGTGGTGACGAATAGTAGCTTCCAGCAAGAACGGGATACTCGAGACGCCAAACGCCACTCTCCGAAATCTCATCATACGGGTCCGGCCCTCACAGTTCAACATAAATCTGTGAATGTCCCGATCCTCTCTCCTCAGACGGATCTGCAAGAAAGCCTTTACGATGCCGGCTGTCACAGCATACCGCCAGCGCCTGAACCTGAGCAACACCTCTACAAGGCTGGGCATCAGGCACGGACCAACCTCCAGACAGTCGTTGACAGACACACCATTCGGACCACAGGCAGAGGCATCGAACACCGGCCTCACCTTCGTTGTGGTGCTAGAATCTTTCAACACCGGCCTGTGAGGCAGGCAAAAGGTGGGGTGAGGGCTCTCATGCTCCTGATTGGGAACCTCAGCTATCACACCAGCCTCCTCCATCTCCTGCAGAGCTGAGGAGTACCTCTCCTGCAATGCCGGATCCCTATCCAGTTTACGAGTGAGGGCACCCAAACGAGCCTCAGCTTCACGACGGTTGTTCTCCAGCTTGCTTACACCGTCACCCTGCTTCCATGGCAGAGTCACCTCATACCTGTCATCAGAGAAGCGGACAGTGAAGTTGAAATCATCCAATACCTTGGAGCCGACAGGTTCATCAGCTTTGATGCCTATGCCCTTCAGGCTCCAAAGGTTGCGTATCCAGTCCTCATGATGGAGGTCGCCCAAGGTGAGCAGCTGGCATGCGGTGCCACTGGAGGCACCAGAGACAGGAGCGGAAACACCAGATATAATCCACCCAAATTCTGTCTCCTGAACGACTGCACCTCCAGAGCAGCAGATAGAACCCTGCTGAACAAACTCCAGTAGAGGTCCAGGCCTATCAAGATGTCAATGCACAGTCGACGATCAGCGACATAGCTGTCAGCCAGCTCAACTCCTTGAAGGGAGTCGAACACCTCCTTGGAAACACGACGACGCTGCAAGGGAGAGCATATCACTGGAACCTGGACAGCCTTGATGGATCGGACTGTGGGGAAGGACACATTAGCACCACTCACTCTGATTTCGCGCACATCACGGTCACAAGTGGACTTCCTTCCACCAAAGGCAGCATACGAAACTTGTTCAGTGCCGAGCCACTTTCCACCGACACTCTTCACCCAGGCCTCGGACACGTAACTCCGGCCAGAGCCACTGTCAAACAGTAATGTGGCAGACACTGGCCCATCCACACCATGGACCACAACACTGGCAGTGGGCAGAACAATGCAACGGTTATCACTACCGTTGCACGACAGGGAAGCCTGAGGGTGAGACTCATCAGCACACCGATCAGTCCGGACACACTGAGTCTTAGAAATCCCCTCGCTTACGACATCGCCGGCTTGCTGTTTATAGCAACACAACGCGTTGTGGTTACCATGACAGGACTCGCACTGCCCACTCGTATAACAGCTTCTAGCCTGGTGACCCTTCTTCAGGCACAGAAAGCACAGGTCAGCAAGCCTAATTCTCCTCATGCGCTCACGAACTGGCAAGCGTAACCAAACGACACACTTATCTATCCGGTGAGGCTTCTGGCAGAAGCTGCAGACTGGATGAGAGACCGACTGAAGGGCTGCTGCAGAGGTTCCTCGGCTCTGGAAGCTCCTACGGTCCTGTCGCCTGCTGCTCCTCTGCTGCAGGCTGCGGCCGCTCGCTCCTTGATGGCAACTGCCAGAGCTCCCTCGTGAGAACTGGCTCCCTGGTGAGAGCCGGCTCCCTGGTGATGGGTGCCCCCCCCCCCTGCTGGCGGCCACCAGAACCTGCAGCTCCACCCAAGCCATCGCAGGCACCGGACCGGGTTTTAGCACACTCACGTCATTAGTACTGGACAGTATCAGTACCCGACACTGACTGTCGAGCTGCTCGAGCTGTGAAAACATTTTAAATTTGTTAAACGCCACACTGCAGTCGAAGACACGACGGGCCCTACCAACTCGAAGTACAATGTCACGGGCTCATCGGCATTAACTCGTCAGTGACAGCGTGCATAGTTTGTTCCAGATATCCCACCAGCCTCGGCTCGCCCCCAACCTACAATCACATTAACGGTACCATCCACCCTGACCGGCATGAACACGCTACCTGCTAACTGAATCCGAACCGATCCTGTCCATTTCGAAGTCTTTTGCAACTTTACGCCTGACGGCTGATCAAAAATGTCTTGCTGTATTACGTTTATCATGGACCCGGTGTCGAGCAAACAAGTACACGCCAGGCCGGCCAACCCA
The DNA here is from genome assembly GCA_034440615.1 of Ashinkailepas kermadecensis. Taxonomy (NCBI): domain Eukaryota; kingdom Metazoa; phylum Arthropoda; class Thecostraca; family Neolepadidae; genus Ashinkailepas; species Ashinkailepas kermadecensis. The sequence goes on along the minus strand of JAOTOM010001485.1, from coordinate 40,839 downwards.
GCAGGGAACGTCAGCTGCTCAGACAGCAGAACACTCCAGGCCAAACAAGTACACGCCAGGCCGGCCAACACAGCAGGGAACGTCAGCTGCTCAGACAGCAGAACACTCTTTATACTTTCATGCTTATTATTTACCGAGACAGATTTCGGTTGGTTGGGTCCGTGCCCCCGTACCCCCGAGGCAGGACCCGAAGCCAGTTTCCCCGGTTGGTACACACTGGTGAGATGTGTCCACGGTGGTTGCAGGAGAAACAGACACTATTACGATGCCGGCAATGAGCCACCAGATGATTGCGACTACCACACGCGTAGCAAGCGCGATCGGGCATCGCACTGCGGGGGGTACGCCCCTACGCCACACCACCTGGCACAGAGCCAGAGGCGCTCACCGGCCCGACCGCCCCACCAATCGCACGGCTCAGACGCGGCGGCCGCGGATCTGCGCCCCGCCCAGGGCGATGGCCATCACGGGACGTCTCGACGCCGGCTGACTGAACCCGCTGTTCCAGCTGCTCTATTCGGTCAAGAATCTGGGTCAGGAGAGCCGTCTCTGGGGTCTCAACCTGCCTGACTGAGGGACTACTCACCCGACCACGGAAGTGATCAGCACGTATCATGTTACGGGTTTTGACCATGGCGTCCGCAAAATTATCCACGCCGCTAACGATCAACTCGGGCTGGTACCGCTCTGGCAGAGTCCCCAAAAATGAGTTGAAATAAACCACATCGCTGTCACTGTCCGGATATGGCTGTCGCACTAACTTTTTGAATCTGACCACAAATACTTCGAGAGGCTCACTAGGCTCGAAACGTAATCAGTTTAGTTGAGCGTGCGCGTCCAGCGCACATGGCCGCTCAAACAGCTCTCGTAGTTCAGCGACAGCCAGGCCCCAAGTAACAGTGTTTCTGCCGGAAGCGAATCATACGCGTCCCGTGCCACCCCGGACAAGCACAGGGGAAAGAAACGAGCCTTAATGTCATCATCGAAATTGAGTAAAGTATAGTGAATGTCTAGATCAGCCACAAATCTGCCGAAAGAACCCTCTCCAGAAAATTTAGGTGCCGACATCAACAACCTCCAGGCCGAACACGAGACTGCAAACCTTCCTTAGACTCCATTACACCGACAAAGTACACAAAACAAAATTGCGACACAACTTCGAACACAAGCACAGCAATCGATGAACAATGGAGAACTTATCTTAACGAAGGGAACTGGAAGATACGATGAGCCAGACCAGAGTCGGTCCAGAGTCCACCTCGGTCCAGTTTGCGTCCAGCGGTCGGCCATCTCCAGCAGACACCCGCCAACCAGTCAGGGTGTAGAGCACCCGGTGCCGCTAGCAGCAGTCGGACCCACTACTCGCCAACTCTGCAGAACGGCGCAGGGAAGTCGAAGAAGCTGCAGCTCAGCTTGCTGCACAGTACCAGTCGCCAGGCCGGAGGCCACCGGAAACAGCGCAGCCGCGTCTTCCCCATCCCACCGCTGCCACCAGTGTAGGCTCCGAAGTGTAGGGCTCCGTGGGTAGGCTCCGCAGGGTAGGCTACGTGTCCCTGTAGGCTCCGAACCTAAGACTCCGGGCTTCAGTTCTTGTATTGGAGGTACAATCACAATCGGTATTTGACCCGGTCACGGCATGATAGCGCGCCGCACCGACAACTTCGCGCCATCGCGTCCTGAGCCCGACCCTGGCTCCTCCGCCAAGGCGACCCGAGGTCACCACCGCATGGCCCCGGGCGCACCGCCGCAGAGGCACATTCAGTACAGCAGCACGCAGACACAACACGTGGCGCCCGCTGCACAGCCGGCCGCGCCCACACCGCTCCTGCTCCCCTTGCGTGAGCCCGGTCATCATGCCGCATACCGCCGGGCACGGGCAGAGGCAGGCGCACCACACCCCCTTACATATACACAGCTTCAAATGGCTTCTACATCTCAACTTTCTTGGTAAGCATAATCATATCCAATTCCAGTTGCTGGTCAGCAAGAGAAACCGACAACCTTGACCACACTCAGCACTGTGCAATGCACTTTGGGCCTGGGGTGAGTATCCGAGAGGAAGTGTTGTTTTTGTCTTTAGTTGTACTAGTCTATGCTATTTTTGAAGATGTTCAGTGTACTGCACACATGAAAAAATGCACCCAGACACCTCCAGCCATAGTAGACTTTCCCAGTGAAGATCTGGAATAGGAGAATCATGTCCCCTCTCAATCTCTGATAGCCTATCACAGATAGAGAGGGGACATGACTCTCCTATTCCAGATCTTCACTGGGAAAGTAAAAATAAAACCAACAAGACTCTTCAAGCTCCTCAACCAGCAACCCACAAGAGGGCACTATGAAAATCTGCCAAGTTTGGGCCAGCACAACTGCTCGTCAACTGTTTCACCATCCAAGCTACACATGATTGAATGACACTATATTGAATGAGGATGTTGAGATGGTTGAGGAGCTGAGCAAACAGTTTAAATCAGTGTTTACAGTGCAAGATAGAACCAATTTGCCAGCCGAAGATCATGGGTCAGTGACAGGGGATAGGATAAGTGATGTTGACTTGATTGATGGTGATGTTGTTCTCAATCATCTTAGGACAATAAAGCCAAACAAGGCAGCAGGACCTGGTAAAATTTATGCTAGGCTACTGCGTGAAGCTGGAAAGGAACTGGCAATCCCCCTTAATATACTATTTTGTAGATCAGTTTCACAAAATGAAATTCCAGAAGATTGGAAAAGGGCAAATGTAGTTACCATTTTCAAGAAAGGCAAAAGAGGTAAAGTTGAGAACTATAGACCCGTAAGTCTCACATCCCTAGTCTGCAAGAAAGATACTTGAATCAATTATCAAGGATATAATAGTTAGTTTTCTGGAGGGAAGCCGATTGATCCAAGATTATCAACATGGGTTTAGAAAGGGTCGATCATGTCTCACAAATCTCTTGGACTTCTTTAATTTTGCTACCGACCAATTGAGGACATCAGGTTGATGTAGCATATCTTGATTTCAGTAAGGCTTTTGATAAGGTGCCCCATAAACGGTTGTTGTTGTTGTTATTGGGGTTTAGGGGCACATCAACCTCCATAAACAGTTAATGATGCAGCTTCAGGTCCATGGTATTGCAGGTAGCCTTCTAAAATGGATATAGTTATGGCTTTCAGATAGGCAGCAGTGAGTGATGATAAATGGTACAGTCATCATGGCAAAAGATGTTCTTAGTGGAGTTCCTCAGGGGTCCATACTGGGACCACTATTGTTTATTATATTTGTGAATAACACTGAAAGTGGCCTAAGCAGTATGGTTTTGAAATTTGCTGATGATTTGAAGGTCTTTAGGGCATTCCGCAGGGCAAAGTGAGCGGGCCTCACTACAGAGGGACTTGGACGAGCTGATTAAGTGGTTTGAAAAGTGGCACATAAATTTAACTATAAGTGTACTGGTTATTGGTTTTACGACACGTCGACCGTTGAGTCATATAGCGTCGCCAATCTCTCACGCCGATTGGTTGCGGGCGAAGAGTAGCAACAGGTGAGACTCGAACCCACAACCTTTCGATTGTGAGACGAGCATCTTACCCCTAGACCACTCGTCCCCTTTGATAAGTGTAAAATCATGCATGCAGTTGGTTGGTTATTGGTTTTACAACATGTCGACTGTTGAGTCATATAGCATCGCCAATCTCACTCTGATTGGTCGCGAGCGAAGAGTAGCGACAGGTGAGATTCGAACCCACAATCTTTCGATTGTGAGACGAGCATCTTACCCTTAGACCACTCGTCCCCCATCATGCATGTAGGTAGACAGCATATCAGGGATCCATACTTGATGGGTGGCCAAGTACTATCTGTGGCTCAGCAGGAGATGGAATTAGGTGTTATTTTGAGCACAAAATTGGGGCATCAGAGCAGACTAAAGAAGCTAGGAAAAGAACTCTAAGAATGCTTTGGGCAATAAATAGAAATGTATCGTACAAAAGTGAAGAAATCATCAGGAAGCTTTACTGTGCCTATGTCATGCCACATTTGGAATAGTGTTCAGGCTTGGTCCCCTAGCTATGAAAAAGATTGCTGGCTTTTAGAGAGAGTGCAAAAGAGGGCTACAAAAATGGTTAGTAGTATAAGGAACCTAACATATGCGTAAAAATTGAAGAAATTGAATGTTTTCACTCAGATATAGAAAGCTGAGAGGAGATCTCATCAAGGTTTTTAAATTTGTCCATGGTCAGGAAAGTAAATTTGTCTTAAAAGGTGTTTCTGGAATTTTAGGATTTTGTTTGCAGAACAACATGTTTATGAACGTGATTCGGAAGATGCGATCATTCGTTTTCTCCGTAAATGCTTATGTCACGGTTAATCTTAGCGATAATATCTATAATGCGCCATATATGCCACGCCGCTGTTCTTTGTTGCATAATTTATCCATCCCTCACCTGGCACTTCTCAGACAGGATTAAAGGGACATTCAACACTTCACGCAGTTGATTCAACACTTTTTCACGTCAAAAATGTTTAATTTCTGCCTCTTTGCCACAGATGACACACCACCACTATTCCACCACAACACCAAAAAATAAACACAGCACAGCTCAGAGCCGGCTTCTGCTCGGTCTCGTCTTGCCTCACAACTTCCAACAAATAGTATGATAATTCATAATTAAATAGGAAAACCTAACCTAACCTAACATAATAGAATCTACTCTTATCTAAACTAATATGCTCATATATTATAATTGAAAAACACAAGCGTAATATTTATCGTGACGTCATCCGTACATCATGACCTCAAACTGTGCTCTGCTTATTTTTTTTCCCATTCTTGTAGAATAGTAGTGGTGTGTCATCTATGTGGCAAAGAGGCAGAAACAAAGCATTTTTACGTGAAAAAGTGTTGAATCAACTGCGTGAAGTGTTGAATGTCCCTTTAATCATGTCTGTGTGCCAGGTGAGGGATGGATAAATTATGCAACAAAGAACAGCAGTGTGGCATATATGGCACATTATATATATTATCGCTAAGATTAACCGAGACGTAAGCATTTATGGAGAAAACGAATGATCTCATCTTCCGAATCACGTTCATAAACATGGTATTCCGAAGAAAAAAATCAAAAAATTCCAAACACCTTTTAAGACAAAAATTACCATCAGGACCAGGGATATCTCAGGGATATGTTCAAATTTAACAGAAATTATGCAATTACAGTTCATCAATTCAAAATTAAAGTTAACTATAGCAGGACAAGGTTAGGACAGTCTTTCTTCCTCAACAGGGTAGTTGAACATAGGAATCAACTACCAGACTCCATTGTTGGTAGCAGCACCCTGAACATCTTTAAAAACAGCATAGATAAAAATTATAGGAATACAGGGGTTGCTTTTCGGTATTCCAGGGAGGGCTAATTAATGGATAACTAGTGTATTGTTTCCACACAGTGCAACTAAGAAGGGCCCCTGTAGCTCATAGTTGCACTCATCTTTTATGTCTTTGTTTTTATGATTGGAATAGCTTTTCCCAGCACCTTCTCAATGCAACGCCTCTAAACCAGTTCAAGAATGTCTTGGGCTAGCACTGGATTAACAATAGGTTCAATGTTCCATTCAGACCTCACCTTCCCCTCACTCAAGCCTACTGTAGCAACCTAACCTGCATATTATGTGACCTGATCGGGACCTACATGCCCAGCCAATAAGCCCTCACCAACCCGAAGACAAGTAATAAGTAGGAAGTATAATCCAAGGTAATACGCCGTTAGACAACTGGGTGTACTTGCAATCTACAGGTTAAAGATATATGGAAGATATCCTGCGTTCAACCCCGCTACAATGCCGCACAGCCCGGAGTTGAATTGTATTACTTTCGCGGCCCCTGCGACCGCTGGTACAACAGCCGCGAGAACCGCAGTGATCGAAAGAATTATGACGTCACCTTACTGGGCGCTGACTGTCCTGCTGCGAACACGAGCGAGACAGAATCTACGTGATATGGACTGCGAAAACACCTAAAGCCAGTCTGTTTCAGGACCGCCGTGATTGACATCGTCTTTTGAACACACAAGACTAGCGCTCCCAAGGTGAAAATCATTGCCAGATTGGCAACACGGAAAAATCTTCAGATGTAGGAAAACATCAAAATTGGCAGCACTTATCGCACTACACAAAAAGTGCATGAACTAACGTGTTGGTCTGTAGCCTTTGCATGGCCGTAAATAAAGCAATGCATCAATAAATCATGCCTTGAGTCATCATTTATTCGGAAACCTCTTTGCTAATCAATGAACTATAAAATTGCACACACACACACACAAATAGTTTTGGTCCTTGAAAACAATCATGGTGCAAATAAATAGCATGCTGCCACCTAGCGAGGATACTGTATACTTCAAGTTCATTTCTTTTTCACAGTGGTTTTCCGTAAGCTGAGACATGTTCTGATTTAGTACGGGCCAAAATCGCACGCCACACTTCTCCATCGTCAGCTGATATTATGGGTTATGACACATTAGAGGTTATGATACATTTGAGGTTATGACACATAGGTTATGATACATTTGAGGTTACGATACATTTGAGGTTATGATACATTTGAGGTTATGATACATTTGAGGTTATGATACATTTGAGGTTATGATACATTTGAGGTTATGATACATTTGAGGTTATGATACATTTGAGGTTAGGGTACATTTGAGGTTATGATACATTTGAGGTTATCATACATTTGAGGTTATGATACATTTGAGGTTAATGTACATTTGAGGTTATGATACATTTGGGGTTGCGATACAGACCCGTGCACGTGCACCGACAGTGCACAGCTTCCGGTGTGGGCCATCCGGCGTGGGCCGTCTCGAGAGCCAATCGGTGGGCCGTCGGGACGAGGGCACCGACGGCCCAGACTGTGCACCTGGCAACTTTCGGGAGAGAATCTTCCGGAGAACCTTCCGGAGAACCTTCCGGATAATCTTCCGGAGAACGCTGCACGTTCTCCGGACGTGGGGACATTATCATTGCAGGCACCGTTTATTTCCTCGGCACCTGACCGTGGACGCCATGGGCAACTCCAGCTCATGTGGCCAGAGGCGGCAGGGCAGGTAGCGATCCGGGGACATGTGTCGCCCCCCCCTGCTGGAAGGAAATGGTACCCCCACACACGCACCTTCAAGTTGCGACGTGAGCCATTTGACAAGGCCCGACTCCACCTCTCGAAATCTCGAACAATTGGGCCTCTTCGAGGAAACGCGCCTTTGCCGTGCATTACCACATTACCACATTACCACCTGCAGAGTCACGCAACCCAATGGTGGAGGCCGAACGGTGTCCAAATTCGCTCAGTTAGGCGTTACGGTGCAAATAAAATAATTTATCCCTAGAGGGCTTGTGATAGGCAAAGGAAATGGAACCGCATTCAGCTGATTCCTGTCCTCGAAATAGGCACAACTTCCGGTTTTGATTGCTGTATTCCTCAGGACTGGGATGCTATATCAATATGACATTGTTTCTACATTTATTGTCAGAATATTGCTTCTACATCCTAGCCTCGACACCTAAAATCGTAAATTTGGACACCATGGCTCGATTCGAGGGTGAAGGGTGAGGTCGGTGCGTGATGCCCATGGGGTCGCAGCTGCGCGAGATGGTGTATGTGGCGAGGCAAATGTCGAATGTCGGAGAAGCGACGTCTTCAAAACAAGCGAGTCATTGAAGTTGCGCGTTGGATATGTGCTATTCTACTGTTTTGTTCCGAGCATTTCTTCAGGATTAATTCTCCAAAATGGATGCAGGTTTTTCACTAGAACTAACTGTCTTTTCACGCTTAATTTGAAGCGCAAACATCTCTTGTGCTCCAAATTAGGCGGATGTCATGAAGTCATTTAAACCGGCATAGTTCTTGAGCCTGTGTGTAATAATGCCTATAGCATTCGATCGGTCCATATCCATGGACCGATCGACATCAAACCCACACTACTGTGGGCGGTTCGTTGACGACATGGCTTCAGTGGCAGAAAATTGTCGTGACGCATGCGCTGCCACGTCAGCCACGCTGCCGCTGGGAGGATTTAATACAAATAATCTATTTGGAGCGTGAGAATGTTGGGGACGAGTGGTCTAGGGGTAAGATGCTCGTCTCGCAATCGAAAGATTGCGGGTTCGAATCTCACCTGTCGCTACTCTTCGCCTGCGACCAATCGGCGTGAGAGATTGGCGACGCTATATGACTCAACGGTCGACGTGTCGTAACACCAATAACCAACCTAACCAACCGTGAAAATGAATGCACGAAGAACGTTTCGATTTAAGCCAGCATAGCGCGTGACCCAATGGACTGATTGACATGAAACCAACATAAAGTGAATAGCCACAAAAACGGCCTTCTTAGCGCATCGGAGCAGCGTCGCAGGCGCTCGTCATTAACTAATGAGAGTGCAGCATGGAAGCATCTCCTCTCCGCGGGCATGGAAAAAATACGCCATTTACAACGGAGCAGACTGCCGGTATCATCCTGGAGCATGGTGCAACGTAAATCTTTCCGTGCGAAGAAAACTTCGACACATGCTTTAAGATATCACCACAAAAACACCAAGTTGTAACGCAATGCCTCTGCACGTCTGTTGAGCGGGTGTAAATCGTGCCCGGGCCAGGTGCTGCCGGCGCTCCTCTGGTCGGCGATCCCCGGTCTCATCAGAGCTGGTGCAAAGAGTGAAGAAGCTCCTCATGCCTTACCAGGAGCAGAGAAGACATTGCATTATCGCCACTCTGACTGAAACATTTCGCATGTCAGTGTCAACTGCCTGCCAGGATGGTGAGGACCGAGTTGAGGTGGTATCCGTGTAAAGCTAAGTGATGTGAACTAACGACACGAGGCCAAGAACTGAAATTATTGTCAAATCAAGAAATAATCGCTTGGAGAGAAATATTTGTCCAATTACAAATATAATGATATCTCGCTTAATTGCCGCTGATTAGTTCTTATGCAAGATAGGCATGGCAGCATTCGTGCGTGAGACTGAACTGACTGCTCTGATCGTAGTTGCTGACTTCTGATCACACTTGCTGACTTCTGATAGTACCTGCTGAATCTTTCCGTGCCGCTGGTATGAACAATTATTGTATGTTTTCATGTGCGCCTGTGACAGCCCTAATTTACCGATGACCTTTGTTTTAAAACTCGACAACAGGCCGTAATAGCCACGAGTCTATTGTGCATGGCCGGGATATACGTCTTTGTCTTTCTCTTCGTCTTCGAAGATGACCTTACACTGTGACATGTCAAGAATGCCCGAGGCTATAACTCCGAAACCGTAGGTCGGATCGAGCTGGAAATATGCGTAGCTCGATTCAGGCCACAAGATAACCTCATACACCGATTTATAGCAAATTCTGAGATATATGGGTGTCAAATTCCCTGCCGAAGAATATATTTGGAACCATTCGCTGTTGAATGCGGGCAACGCGCAAGTATTCCATGGTATGGCATTCACAGTATGGCATTCACAGTATGGCATTCACAGTATGGCATTCACAGTATGGCATTCACAGTATGGCATTCACAGTATGGCATTCACAGTATGGCATTCACAGTATGGCATTCACAGTATGGCATTCACAGTATGGCATGTACAGTATGGTACAGTATGGCATTCACAGTATGGCATTCACAGTATGTCATTCACAGTATGGCATTCACAGTGTCATTCACAGTATGTCATTCACAGTATGGCATTTACAGTATGGCATTCACAGTGTAGCATTCACAGTATGGCACAGTATGTCATTCACAGTATGTCATTCACAGTATGTCATTCACAGTATGTCATTCACAGTATGTCATTCACAGTATGGCATTCACAGTATGGCATTCACAGTGTGGCATTCACAGTATGGCACAGTATGTCATTCACAGTATGGCATTCACAGTATGTCATTCACAGTATGGCATTCACAGTATGGCATTCACAGTATGGCACAGTATGTCATTCACAGTATGGCATTTATAGTGCCATTCACAGTATGTCATTCACAGTATGGCATTCACAGTATGGCATTCACAGTATGTCATTCACAGTATGTCATTCACAGTATGGCATTCACAGTATGGCATTCACAGTATGGCATTCACAGTATGGCACAGTATGTCATTCACAGTATGTCATTCACAGTATAGCGTTCACAGTATGGCATTCAGAGTATGGCATTCGCAGTATGTCATTCACAGTATGGCATTCAGAGTATGGCAGAGTATGCCAGTCACAGTATGCCTTTCACAGTATGGCATTCACAGTATGGCATTCACAGAATGGCATTCACAGAATGGCATTCACAGAATGGCATTCACAGTATGACACAGTATGTCATTCACAGTATGGCATTCACAGTATGGCATTCACAGTATGGCATTCACAGTATGGCATTCACAGTATGGCATGCACAGTATGGCATTCACAGTATGGCACAGTATGGCATTCACAGTACGGCACAGTATGTCATTCACAGTATGGCACAATATGGCATTCACAGTATGTCATTCACAGTATGGCATTCACAGTATGGCATGCACAGCATGGCATTCACAGTATGGCATTCACAGTATGACATTCACAGTATGGCATTATCGTGCGTCAACTGGTCGTTTGTAGTCCTGTCCGCCGTCAACCTCCGACCAGCGTGAGTCAGTATACCGGGTGCGTATCATATCTTCCAAAGTCCATAACTTCCAACACTTCCAAATCAGAAGCTACGAAGTCTAGCTCCCGAAGCAGCTCGGATGAGCGGTGTTCATATGTTCTGAAGTTCGTAACTTCCAAATATTGGAAGAAAGCATCACGAACAGCCCGGATAGGAACCCGAGCATAACCCAACCTAGCCTAGCCGAACCTCCCAACTTTTGTAACTTAGCTTCCAATGTGGAAGCTAACTTCCGATTTGGAGGCTAACTTCCGATTCCGAAGCCAACTTCCGACTTGGAAGCTAACTTTCAATTTGTAAGATAATTTTTAAATTGGAAGTGATGAACTTTGGAAGACACGACGAACGTGTTTGAAAGAGCACGCCTCTTACCAGGGCCGTTTTCGAAGTTAACTTAAAGTTTGGACGTTATGAACGTCATAAATTATAAACTTTCGAAGATATCACCCCTCCCTCCAATAAACCTGGGCAATTGCTCGCCGCCGGTCGACTGGCCAGCGGTAGTCCTGTTGAGACTTCCGGCACGTCTGGCTCGGGGAGCACCATCGGACGACATCTGCAGCTCGAAGCCGACGGGTGGCACGCCGCCGCCTGCCCGCCGAGGATGCTCCACCTCCAGCTCCCGCCCCCGCCCCCGCCCCGCCGTCGCTCCAGCGACACAAGGTCAGACGGGGTTTGATAGGGCCGGCGCGGTCAGCCGGCTGGGCGCAGTACCACGCGGAAATCACAGCTGCAAACGTCATGGTATGTACGTGGTGCCGGCAGACGCCGGCTTGAGGCGTGATCCTCTGCGTGTTGGTTTGTGTTTGTGTAATTGTTTCTGTTTGTTCGTTGTGTGTTTGTTTGTTTACGTGTTTGTTTGTTTGTGTGTTTGCTTGCGTGATTGTTTGTGTGTTGTTTGTGTGCTTGTGTGTTTGTTTGTGTGTTTGTTTGTTTGTGTTTGTGTGTTGGTGTGTTTGTGTATTGGTGTGCTTGTGTGTTCGTGTGTTTGTTTATGTGTGTGTTTGTGCGTTTGTTTGTGTGTTTGTTTGTCGGCGCGCGCGAGTTGAGCAGTTTTGGAGGGGACGGCGCAGCGCTCGGCCGTTGCCGTGTTTGTTGTTGTTTGTTGTTTGTCGTCTCGTCGCTGGCACGTGCCGCGGTGTCCTGCACGTCTTCCAAGTGTAGCTTTCCTCATCCACATCCACATCCACACCCACATCCACACCCATATCCACGTCCACATCCACATCCACATCCACACCCACATCCACACTCACATCCACATCCACATCCACTCAGCGATTAGTTCCACTTGTTAAGCCCGTTGTTTAAAGTTGTATGGCATTCTAAGAAACAACCAAACAATGCCCTGGAAGGCTTTTGAAATGGGGAATTGAGAAGCCGAGCATGAATATATCCGTGGACACCAATCACTACGAAATCTCTTGCCGCTCAATTTAATGATGTATTTAAATCGTCAACTCAACTGTAATGAGAAGATCGTTCAGTTACAACAATAACTATTCAATACGCAATACGTAAAGTAATGTACATGAGAAGTTGTATATATTTATCACCTGCGGCTGGCCTGTTTTCCCTTTGTTAACTGTGACGTGCAGGTGTTGACATTTTTGGCCCATTACTCGCGGCAATGTGCTCACACGGACATATTGCATGACACCACTTACAATGTGCTCACACGGACATATTGCATGACACCACTTACAATGTGCTCACACGGACACATTGCATGACACCACTTACAATGTGCTCACACGGACATATTGCATGACACCACTTACAATGTGCTCACACGGACATATTGCATGACACCACTTACAATGTGCTCACACGGACATATTGCATGACACCACTTACAATGTGCTCACACGGACATATTGCATGACACCACTTACAATGTGCTCACACGGACATATTGCATGACACCACTTACAATGTGCTCACACGGACATATTGCATGACACCACTTACAATGTGCTCACACGGACATATTGCATGACACCACTTACAATGTGCTCACACGGACATATTGCATGACACCACTTACAATGTGCTCACACGGACATATTGCATGACACCACTTACAATGTGCTCACACGGACATATTGCATGACACCACTTACAATGTGCTCACACGGACATATTGCATGACACCACTTACAATGTGCTCACACGGACATATTGCATGACACCACTTACAATGTGCTCACACGGACATATTGCATGACACCACTTACAATGTGCTCACACGGACATATTGCATGACACCACTTACAATGTGCTCACACGGACATATTGCATGACACCACTTACAATGTGCTCACACGGACATATTGCATGACACCACTTACAATGTGCTCACACGGACATATTGCATGACACCACTTACAATGTGCTCACACGGACATATTGCATGACACCACTTACAATGTGCTCACACGGACACATTGCATGACACCACTTACAATGTGCTCACACGGACATATTGCATGACACCACTTACAATGTGCTCACACGGACATATTGCATGACACCACTTACAATGTGCTCACACGGACATATTGCATGACACCACTTACAATGTGCTCACACGGACATATTGCATGACACCACTTACAATGTGCTCACACGGACATATTGCATGACACCACTTACAATGTGCTCACACGGACATATTGCATGACACCACTTACAATGTGCTCACACGGACATATTGCATGACACCACTTACAATGTGCTCACACGGACATATTGCATGACACCACTTACAATGTGCTCACACGGACATATTGCATGACACCACTTACAATGTGCTCACACGGACATATTGCATGACACCACTTACAATGTGCTCACACGGACATATTGCATGACACCACTTACAATGTGCTCACACGGACATATTGCATGACACCACTTACAATGTGCTCACACGGACACATTGCATGACACCACTTACAATGTGCTCACACGGACATATTGCATGACACCACTTACAATGTGCTCACACGGACATATTGCATGACACCACTTACAATGTGCTCACACGGACATATTGCATGACACCACTTACAATGTGCTCACACGGACATATTGCATGACACCACTTACAATGTGCTCACACGGACATATTGCATGACACCACTTACAATGTGCTCACGCGGACATATTGCATGACACCACTTACAATCGAACTCGCAGCTTTCACGTCCGTCGAAGGTTAACAGACAGGTTAAAAACAGGTTAAAAGGTTAAGAGTGTTAATTTTACATAGCATGGGATGTATGTATCAGGATTTGCGTTTTCATTCTGCGGGCGACCGGACACGACTGACGACGCGGCCATTTTCGTTCGCGTGACGAGGCACTCATGTTGGAGGCACTCATGTTACATGACGAGGCACTCATATTGGAGGTGCATCCGTTCGACATCAGCCGAGAAGACTAGCGCTGGTGCGGCGGGACTTGTGACAACCTCTCATTAGATCATGAGCCCTGGTGCGGCGGGACTTGTGACAACATAGATCATGAGCTCTGGTGCGGCGGGACTTGTGGCAACATAGATCATGAGCTCTGGTGCAGCGGGACTTGTGACAACCTCTCATTAGATCATGAGCTCTGGTGCGGGGGGACTTGTGACAACATAGATCATGAGCTCTGGTGCGGCGGGACTTGTGACAACCTCTCATTAGATCATGAGCTCTGGTGCGGCGGGACTGGTGACAACCTCTCATTAGACCACAAGTGCGGCGGGACTTGTGACAACATAGATCATGAGCTCTGGTGCTGCGGGACTTGTGACAACCTCTCATTAGAAGATGAGCTCTGGTGCGGCGGGACTTGTGACAACCTCTCATTAGATCATGAGCTCTGGTGCGGCGGGACTTGTGACAACCTCTCATTAGATCATGAGCTCTGGTGCGGCGGGACTTGTGACAACATAGATCATGAGCTCTGGCGCGGCGGGACTTGTGACAACCTCTCATTAGAAGACGTAGATCCCTACGTTAAGTGTTATTCACTCGGCCAATGTATGCCACCCGTGAAAAAAACGATCCAATCGGTGGTAGCGTTTAGGGGGTGGGGGTGGGGGGGGCTGTAATATTGTAGCATTGTATTGTAGCATTGCAGACGCTTTTTATTTATTTAACGTATTTCAGTAGCTTTTTTTAGTTCAGAGCCTTGAACGGGTGATATTTCCGATGCATTTCTGGGTGCCTGGGCACCGATAATGTTCTCAATTTATAACAATGTGTCCATGGGTGTTGACTGGAAAGAATCGACATTGAATGTTACTCGACACCCACAGTAATGTTCTTGGAAAACCGCGCTAGTGGCGCCGGGCTGTTTATTGAAGTGAACGTCAAATGTATAGATTAGGACAAATCTGTGTACAAGCTGTCCAGATTCGATGTATTCACACGTCAATATGCCAACCGATAGTCCCCAACAAGCAATTCATGCTGCGCAAGGGAATCTAGTAAGAAAGAGAACAGACATTGACTTCGTGTAGTGATAATATGAAATAGCTTTAATACGCGCACTGGAGGGGGGGGGGGGCAAATCCGCATACACCTCCGGTTTTTCGTACAGAACTGCCAATTTTACCGCTGGATATACGCCGCCATTTTTGCGTACCTGCTTAGAAATGTCCGGCGCGTAGTTTATGGTAAGAAAAACGGAATTCGGATGACAATTTTTCGCGTTAGAGGCCGTTAAAGTCAAAACATTTCGTAGCGCCAGACCACAAAAATCGGCGTTGATGCGCTTCCCATATATTGACAAAAGGGAAGTGTTCATGGCAACATTAGCGACTTGTTTGATGTATATTGTAATGCTATATAGTTTCAAGGTCATGTTAGGGCACCGTGGTCAAGTCAGGTCAAGTTCATGACAGGTTAATGGAACTAAGCTTGGTCAACTGGAATGATGTCATACATGCAAATGACTGTCATGCGATTGATGTCATTTTGCATGTTACTCCCTACACATCATGAAAACTACTGTTTGTCATTGTGTATCTAAGCGTTTCCATGCTTTATTCATGTACTTCATGTGGTGGTGCACGCTCAGTCCTAACTGTCTGCTAACGATGCACTGATAGATCACGGTCTCTTCACCAAACACTTCACTCCTTTCTTTGCGAAGCCGATTGCGCCGAGCCGCCCGACCGAGCAGTCGGGCGGGCGGCCCGGTTCCGGTAACTGGAACAGGTAACTGACCTGATAAAGTGCTGTTATATAGATGACCTGAGGTCAAATTCCGGGTCTAGCATCTGTATTGCATCATTAGTCATGTCCGAAACATTATTTATGCCCATTTTGGAGCATTTAAATACAATCAGAGAGATCCATAACAATGACAAGCCGAGCCACGCAAAACAAGCAGATTGTGACATATGTGATCTCATTTGACCTTGAATATATTGACCTAAGGTCATGCAATTTGCACACAATAGAGTTCACTACCATATCCATCCACCCTGCGAATGTCGTTACTCCATCTTTAATAGGAGCCGAGATCTTATGGGGGGGGGGCGGAATCCGCCCCCCCCCCCAGTGCGCATAATTTTCAGAGGCCCTCCAGGGCGCGTGTTAAATGAGCGTGGGAATCTAAAGACTGCATCATACACACTGATTAATTACAAAATTTGAGAGAAAAAATCTTTAAAATCCTTAAAAGTCCTTCCATATTTAGGTGCTAACTATATGAAATGACTGACGCAAAGAAACTAACGACAACCTGTGTGTGGTTGGACTGTGGACATGGCCAGGAGACATGAAATACATAGCCAGGAGACATGAAATACATAGCTGGAAGAACCAGGATATATAATTTTCTTTTTTATCTTTCCTGTATTCTTCTCCTTGCCTGTCTTGTTCAGTCTCATCATTGGATTTCATCGATGATTTCGGTCTCTTTTTCATCGATGGTTTTCTGTTATTTGGCTCGTCTTTTCGAGCCACATGTGCTTGGCTTTCCCCGATATCTTCCAAATCCTCCCGATCTCAATTGTCGAATTAGCACACCGCTCCTTTATGAGCGCCTGCTCGCTTTGCATAACTAAGCATACTGCCCCATTTTTTTCCTGACAGCCATTTTTTGTTTACTTCTTCCGCACCACCCAAAAACTTCCCATACCCGTTTATTTGAATTCCTTATGAAATCGCAGCCTGCATTGAGAACGAATATGTAGCTGCGGAATTTAAGGTTCTTGTCACGTAATTTCTTTACTAAGCAGGTCACAGATAGCATAAAGAAGCGCCTTTGAGGACCTGCATCATTCCTGTTAATCAAAGAATGGATGAGGAAGTGCAGGTGCATAGATGTGTTGAGTATCATGAAGTCAGTGCGCAGTGTGATATTGAAAAATGTTGTTGAGTCTAAGAATAAAGCCCTGTTCCAGTTGACACCAATCTCAAGTCACTCCAGTCTGCCCTACGTCGTATTATTATTATTATTGGGGCATTGCCTTCATACTTTTTTACAAGAAACCCGTATAAAATTATTTCTAATATCTTGCCGGATCAGGGCTATTCTCGCTCATTATTGGTTGCCAAGTATTTACAAGCGTGACCCCTGCAGCGGAAGATGATTGTGTGGGCTTTTAGGCACATGCTTTCCAGGCATTCGTCACGGACGTATTGCTAACGTCAAAGAACGTCTGGATCTTTCGCCTCCTTCCTCCCATCGTGCAGCAGTTTCTACCCACGCAGGGTGTGCAACCCGGCCCACTGAACATACTGAATCGGGATTGTTTTGGAGACATGCGAAGCGCATCTACAGTTGAACCGCACGAAACGCAGAGTACATATTGCACAGCGTGAATGGAGAACACATTGGGCGAATGTGAGCTTAGAGCTGTGGTTCTTGAACGTTGATGGTGGGCGAAGTGGGCGAAGTGGGCGAATCGTCCTGCCATGCGCAGCGCCTATTGTCCGAGTCGGCTTCGGGCCGGCGGCGGTTCGGTGGGCGAATTCACCAGTGGATGTCCTCTGGCGGCGTAATTCGCGGTCTCCCTGGCTGGATGTGTGATGCCGCCCCCCCCCCCCGGCTGGGGGTGTGATACCGGTCTCCCCGACTGGCGGTGTGTTACCGGTGTCCCTGGTTAGCGGTGTGATGCCGGTCTCCTCAGCTGGCGGTGTGATGCCGGTCTCCCCTGCTGGCGGTGTGTTGCCGGTCTCCCCAGCTGGCGGTGTGTTGCCGGTCTCCCCGGCTGGCGGTGTGTTGCCGGTCTCCCCGGCTGGCGGTGTGATGCCGGTCTCCCCGGCTGGTCTCCCCGGCTGGCGGTGTGATGCCGGTCTCCCGGTTGGTGGTGTGATGCCGGTCTCCTCGGCTGGCGGTGTGATGCCGGTCTCCTCGGCTGGCGGTGTGATGCCGGTCTCCCCGGTTGGCGGTGTGTTGCCGGTCTCCCCGGCTGGCGGTGTGTTGCCGGTCTCCCCGGTTGGCGGTGTGATGCCGGTCTCCCCGGTTGGCGGTGTGATGCCGGTCTCCCCGGCTGGCGGTGTGATGCCGGTCTCCCCGGCTGGTCTCCACGGCTGGCGGTGTGTTGCCGGTCTCCCCGGCTGGCGGTGTGATGCCGGTCTCCCCGGCTGGCGGTGTGATGCCGGTCTCCCCGGCTGGCGGTGTGTTGCCGGTCTCCCGGTTGGTGGTGTGATGCCGGTCTCCTCGGCTGGCGGTGTGATGCCGGTCTCCCCGGTTGGTGGTGTGATGCCGGTCTCCCCGGCTGGCGGTGTGATGCCGGTCTCCCCGGCTGGCGGTGTGTTGCCGGTCTCCCCGGCTGGTCTCCAGCTGGCGGTGTGATGCCGGTCTCCCCGGTTGGCGGTGTGTTGCCGGTCTCCTCGGCTGGCGGTGTGATGCCGGTCTCCCCGGTTGGCGGTGTGATGCCGGTCTCCCGGTTGGTGGTGTGATGCCGGTCTCCTCGGCTGGCGGTGTGATGCCGGTCTCCTCGGCTGGCGGTGTGATGCCGGTCTCCCCGGTTGGCGGTGTGTTGCCGGTCTCCCCGGCTGGCGGTGTGATGCCGGTCTCCCCGGTTGGCGGTGTGTTGCCGGTCTCCCCGGTTGGCGGTGTGATGCCGGTCTCCCCGGCTGGCGGTGTGATGCCGGTCTCCCCGGCTGGTCTCCCCGGCTGGCGGTGTGTTGCCGGTCTCCCCGGCTGGCGGTGTGATGCCGGTCTCCCCGGCTGGCGGTGTGTTGCCGGTCTCCCCGGTTGGCGGTGTGATGCCGGTCTCCCGGTTGGTGGTGTGATGCCGGTCTCCTCGGCTGGCGGTGTGATGCCGGTCTCCCCGGTTGGCGGTGTGATGCCGGTCTCCCCGGCTGGCGGTGTGTTGCCGGTCTCCCCGGTTGGCGGTGTGTTGCCGGTCTCCCCGGCTGGTCTCCAGCTGGCGGCGGCCCCCAGTGGCGGTGTGTTGCCGGTCTCCCCGGTTGGCGGTGTGTTGCCGGTCTCCCCGGCTGGCGGTGTGATGCCGGTCTCCCCGGCTGGTCTCCCCGGCTGGCGGTGTGTTGCCGGTCTCCCCGGCTGGCGGTGTGATGCCGGTCTCCCCGGCTGGCGGTGTGTTGCCGGTCTCCCCGGCTGGCGGTGTGATGCCGGTCTCCCCGGCTGGCGGTGTGTTGCCGGTCTCCCCGGCTGGCGGTGTGTTGCCGGTCTCCCCGGCTGGCGGTGTGTTGCCGGTCTCCCCGGCTGGCGGTGTGATGCCGGTCTCCCGGTTGGTGGTGTGATGCCGGTCTCCCGGTTGGTGGTGTGATGCCGGTCTCCCCGGCTGGCGGTGTGATGCCGGTCTCCCCGGCTGGCGGTGTGATGCCGGTCTCCCCGGTTGGTGGTGTGATGCCGGTCTCCCGGTTGGTGGTGTGATGCCGGTCTCCTCGGCTGGCGGTGTGATGCCGGTCTCCCCGGCTGGCGGTGTGATGCCGGTCTCCCCGGCTGGCGGTGTGATGCCGGTCT
Organism: Ashinkailepas kermadecensis; assembly: GCA_034440615.1. Lineage (NCBI taxonomy): Eukaryota > Metazoa > Arthropoda > Thecostraca > Neolepadidae > Ashinkailepas > Ashinkailepas kermadecensis. Next base: position 21,222 of record JAOTOM010001485.1, on the reverse strand, counting down.
CCCGGTTGGTGGTGTGATGCCGGTCTCCTCGGCTGGCGGTGTGATGCCGGTCTCCCCGGTTGGTGGTGTGATGCCGGTCTCCCCGGCTGGCGGTGTGATGCCGGTCTCCCCGGCTGGCGGTGTGTTGCCGGTCTCCCCGGTTGGCGGTGTGTTGCCGGTCTCCCCGGCTGGCGGTGTGTTGCCGGTCTCCCCGGCTGGCGGTGTGTTGCCGGTCTCCCCGGCTGGCGGTGTGTTGCCGGTCGCCGGTGTACATGGACCGTGAAAACATCCATTGTTTCGGTGGCGTAGTGGCTGGCAATGGCTACAAAGTGTTGCTGCTCAGACGACTCGCTTAGTTTTCTCGATGAATGATCATCTGGAAATTATGATGCCTGCACGCAAAGCGACAGGACGGATTTTGGACCGGGCTAGAGGGTTTTCAGTGGAATCTTTCATCCAGAGCCAAGGTTGGTTGGTTATTGGTTTTACGACACATCGACCGTTGCGTCATGTAGCGTCGCCAATTTTTCACGCCGATTGGCCGCGGGCGAAGAGTAGCGACAGGTGAGACTCGAACCCACAATCTTTCGATTGTGAGACGGACAACTTACCCATAGACTACTCGTCCCCCATCCAGAGCCAAATTTCAAGTTCAAATTTCATGCAAATTTCCCAAATCAACCATGTTCGCCTCAAAGGGATGCCGGATTTTACCTGCTTACAGCATTCGTCTATGCGGCGAGATGTTGCCCGTGATTTTCGTTGCTGATAAACAGCAGCACTTGTTGACCTCCGTGGTCGGCGGGCTGTGCTGTACTGAGGAGACACGACCCGCCGCCGTATGTCGTGTCGTGTCGTGTCGTGTCGCTTCGTGTCGTGTCGTGTCGTGTCGTGTCGTGTCGTGTCGTGTCGTGCCGTGCCGTGCCGTGCCGTGCCGTGTCGTGTCGTGTCGTGTCGTGTCGTGCCGTGCCGTGCCGTGCCGTGCCGTGTCGTGTCGTGTCGTGTCGTGTCGTGCCGTGCCGTGTCGTGTCGTGCCGTGCCGATTGGCTGCCCGTGTCGTGTCGTGTCGTGTCGTGTCGTGTCGTGTCGTGTCGTGTCGTGTCGTGTCGTGCCGTGCCGTGTCGTGTCGTGTCGTGTCGTGCCGTGCCGTGTCGTGCCGTGTCGTGTCGTGTCGTGCCGTGCCGTGCCGTGCCGTGTCGTGTCGTGTCGTGTCGTGTCGTGTCGTGCCGGGCCGTGTCGTGCCATGCCGTGCCGTGCCGTGCCGTGTCGTGTCGTGTCGTGTCGTGCCGTGCCGTGTCGTGTCGTGTCGTGTCGTGTCGTGTCGTGTCGTGTCGTGTCGTGTCGTGTCGTGTCGTGTCGTGTCGTGCCGTGCCGTGCCGTGCCGTGTCGTGTCGTTTCGTGTCGTGTCGTGTCGTGTCGTGTCGTGTCGTGTCGAGTTCCGGCTGGCCTGTCGTCTGCCGTGCACGTTGCGGGTGTTGTTTATTGTGTGTTGTGTGTTGTGTATTGTGTATTGTGTGTTGTGTATTGTGTATTGTGTGCTGTGTATTGTGTGTTGTGTATTGTGTATTGTGTGTTGTGTGTTGTGTATTGTGTGTTGTGTATTGTGTATTGCGCACAGTGGAGGTAGCGAACTGAAACTGCTGCCGCCTGCTGACGTTAGCTGACGCCTGCCACCATAGGACATTAGAGCTGAGGGCGTTGATTTCTGAAAATTATTTGGAGAGGGACAAAAGGAATGGGTGAGTCCGAATGGGTTGCGGAGGCCCATTCCGTAGGGTCCCGTGTTAAAAGTCGATATTGTTGGGCGAGCAAGCCAACATTGATGGGAGGCATGGCCCCTCAAAAGTGTTCAAATCGACATCCATGTTAGCGCTCCCACGTGCATTTTTTTTATTCGCGAGAACGCGGTTAAGCAAGGCGGAAGCGCAACTGGAGCCTTCTCCACTCCTCGTCCTCCCTCACGTAATACGATTACTGCCCAGGTCACTTTTTCTCAAGTCACAGTATAATTATCCAACCAGCGAGCATCGGGAACTGTAATGCGCCATGTAATGCCAACGTCTGCGCATACAGAATCGTGCTGTTCTCATTAAACTGAATGTGAAACAGCTTTATGAATACAATTCATAAAGTGCGCTGATGACATCACGTTAAAAGCCGCCGTGGAACAAACCTGGGAACCGAACCACAGCCATAGCCGACGACCTTGAAATTCAATCAGCGGCATGAGCATGAGCGCGGACAGGAAGCCCGGCTGCCGACGCGCTCTTCAAGCCGAAAGTGTTGCGAAACGCGCCGCTCCAGTTCCGCAGTGTCTGCGCCAATCACGGTCAAGGGAACGTCGGCGTCAGCCAATCAGCGTCAAGGAAACGCCGGCGACGGCCAATCAGCGTCAAGGAAACGCCGCAGCCCACGTGCGCATTGTTCGCGGCGGTGATAGTCGGGCGACGGCGCGGATAATGGGCATATTTCGTGGCTCGTTCATCCGGAGGTTGGGTTGGAATGATCTGGGTCGTTCCTCACCCTGCGAGTCATTAGCCTTGTGTTCAAGCCCACTAGAATCCCGTGCGGCCATACCCGCCCGGGGAGCGGAAAACTGTGGAAACACCTGGAACTACCCGCTGCTGTTGTGAAGAATGACTTGGCATATTCATTTTTGTCCGAAGGACGCGACCGCGTTAATTTGAACATCAACGAATACTGAGTTAATATGTGGTGTGGGTCATGGCTAGTAAATCACAAGGTTATCAACGGGAGGGTTCTGTCTCCCAGGATGTGTGGGATTCATTGGGGGAGGAATATGGCCCAACAGATGATTGTGTCATAAAATCACCATTTAAATGTTGATGTATTGGACAGCGGCTGTACACATTAAGTGGCTGTCACCATTCAGTGTCATTACAATAAAACAATGATTACACACAGACCACAGACTACAGTGAGGTGCCCGGGGAGGGAGGGGGGGGGGGGAGTCAGGCGCAGAGTGATAGCATGACTACTGCATGTCAAAGGTTGATCCAGGAATTTTGGCCGGGAGGGTGCGCGTCTAGGGGGGGGCGCCATTTCCCCAGGGAAGTGCCACTTATCGACAAAATGTCCAGCGTGAGCTGAGATCGCCTCTGAAGGCAGTCCGAGTACAGATCTCATTTTCTTTAAAAGAGGAGACTTCGATCGAAAAACTCGGCGCGTTCTCTACGCGCCGAATTTTTTTCCCACCGCAAAACGATTTTTTGCCCACCCAAGGCGCCCCTCCGAGGAAATGCGTCCGGAAAATTGCTGGATTGATTTTCCCACAGGAAAACCGCTGGATCCGCTCCTGAGTGGGACGGCAACGATTGCATTGCAAGCACGGGAGGTACCGGCCTAACATTCATATCCTGCATCATCATATTTTCCACCCCTTCACCCTGGTCGCCGATTTTCTTCTTCGGTACCATAGTTCATAGTTCATACCATAGTAGTTCAAGCATATTGCATGTCAAATTGCTTTGCCACTTGAAATAAACGGTTACCTAGCGGCGGGGTTGCACCTACATGAGCCGACCTGCATCAGCTTGGTATCCTGCATCAGTTTGGCACCAATACAAAATGCATAAATGGTCGTGGCAAGTGCGCGCATGATGACGGAAAATGCGCGAATGGGCAGTGCTAATTTAGCGTACGTGGTCGCAGCCCACAGGCCGCCCAACGGCATCATCGGACGTCGATGAGCCGGTTTGCATTTTCCGGCCACGGTGGTAATCCCTTGCACGACAGTGCATTATCTGTCAGGCATCTATCAGAGAGCTATCAGGCATCTATCAGTTAGCTATCAGACATCTATCAGACATCTATCAGACATCTATCAGGCATCTATCAGACAGCTATCAGGCATCTATCAGAGAGCTATCAGACATCTATCAGACATCTATCAGACATCTATCAGACATGTATCAGACATCTATCAGACATCTATCAGACATCTATCAGACATCTAACAGACATCTCCCCCACTCTCCCCGAAGGGTGCATGCTACTAACGTCGCACGCACGTTGGTAGCATGCGACGTTTCACGACGTTGGTAGCATGCGACGTTTCACGACGTTGGTAGCATGCTACTAACGTCGTGAAACGTACAGCCAACGCGACAGGCAGCGTGGGCGACGGGCCGGCTCTTCTTGCCTGCACGGCAAAGGCCCCTTAGTGCTTAGTGCTTCCCTTAGTGCTTCAGCAGAGTCGGCCGTGTGCCGGTATCTCGAGAAAATCATCTAAGGTGTATGGGTGTGCGTCCCCCTCCCCCAGCACACTGTCTGTGTAGAGGAGGCGGGGGCCTGTCAGCTGCCGTGTGCAGTGTCTGGGGGGGCTTTAGGGGGCATCGATCATGTTGAAAATATAGCCAAGTGCAGTGTCCACGTGTTGCGTTAGAATGTTCCCGCTAGACTTGTGGCACGGAGATAGCCAAACATGCATTTCGACGCCTCTCCAGCTATGACGTCGTTAGCCCCCCCCGGCAATGTTTGCCAGGCCAATGTTGTGACACATGTATTCGCCGGGAATCTAATACCATGCTCCGCTTGCTCGTGGAGTCATGAGTTTGCGAGAGAGAGCGACTCGGGATTATCCGAGTCGCTCGACCCACACCCACGCGGCCAAGGTCAGGCGTCAAAGCCGTGGTAAAGACGGCCACGCGTACACAGTGGCACGTGCCGGATGTATGTCAACAAGTTCCCAGCTCGTGTTCGCCGGGACTGTGTTGCCCTATATGATCCACCCCACCACCGACTGTTCCCACATCACTCTAGCGCAGTGCCAGAGGTCCCAGCACCGGCACAGGCTGCGCCAACCCGGCGCGTGGGCGCACACTGCGGCCGTTGAAGGTCGTTGAAGGTCACACGCGCCGACTGTCGTGGAGGAATATGTGGCACACTTCTCCACACACACACCGAGAGTGATGACGATGGCTGTCCGACTTTGCGGCGCGACGGCGTGCGAAGAACGGGCGTGGCGAATGAGGCATCGGGAAATGTACCTCTGACGCTCTGAGAGACGCTGTGAGACAATGTGAGACGCTGTGAGACACTGTGAGACACTGTGAGACGTTGTGAGACACTGAGAGATACTGTGAGACACTGAGAGACAGTGTGAGACACTGTGAAACGCTGTAAGACACTGTGAGACGCTGTGAGACACTGTGAGACACTGTGAGACACTGTGAGACACTGAGAGACACTGTGAGACACTGAGAGACAGTGTGAGACACTGAGACACTGTGAGACACTGAGAGACACTGAGAGACACTGTGAGATACTGGGAGACACTGAGACGCTGTGAGACACTGTGAGACGCTGTGAGACTCTGAGAGACACTGCGAGACACTGTGAGACATTGTGAGACACTGTGAGACATTGTGAGACGCTGCGAGACACTGAGACCTGTAAACACTGAGACACTGCGAGACTGTGAGACACTGTGAGACACTGAGACGCTGTGAGACACTGTGAGACGCTGTGAGACACTGAGAGACACTGCGAGACACTGTGAGACATTGTGAGACTCTGTGAGACATTGTGAGACACTATGAAACACTGAGACACTGCGAGACTCTGAGACACTGTGAGACACTGAGAGACACTGAGATGCTGTGAGACACTGTGAGACACTGTGAGACGCTGCGAGACACTGTGAGACACTGTGAGACACTGTGAAACACTGTGAGACATTGCGAGACGCTGATATACTGAGAGACACTGTGAGACACTGTGAGACACTGTGAGACACTGTGAGACACTGCAAGACACTGTGAGACACTTGCAGACCGCAGATAACTCGGCGATCACATGTTAACACTCGCTCCGGGAGATGGGGAACTCGGCGATCACATGTTAGCACTCTCGCCGTAGGCGATGGAGAACTCGGCAATCACATGTTAATTAACACTCGCGCCGCAGGAGCTGGGGAATCCGCCTAACCCTCATGTTGTCCGACGGCATCTCATAAACGGGTGTGGATATTGTCATGAAATATTGTGACGGTGTTACAAATTGACAAGCACACTCAATGCAAAACGAACTTTGAAATCCGTCGGCAAATATAGGAACTGCGGGGGTGCAAAGTCCACCTACCGGCCGCCGTCCTGCCGCCTAGGGTTCAAGGTCACAAAGGTTCCGGCGACGCGACGTGTCGGCCAATTTTGACCTCATTTGACACTGCACCTGGGGCCGTCAAATTCATACTGCAGAGTGTTCACTACTGCCGTAACCTCACCTCCAAATGTTGTATTTCTATATTCAGTAGTTTCCGAGATTTTAGGGAACTTCTTATCTAAGATCTTAGTAACGGGTAAGGAGCTATGCCTGGAAAGAGTACATGATACCGGACATAATTACATGCTACCGGACATGATTGCATGGTACGTGGAATGATATCATGATACCGGGCATGATTGCACGATACCTGGTATGATTACATGATGTCGGGCAAGATTACATGCTACCGGACATGATTACATGATCCGGGTATGCTTGGATGATACCGGTCATGATGACATGATACCGGGTAAGATTACGTGATACCGGGTATGATTGCGTGCTACTGGACATGAGTACATGATACCGGGCAATATTACACGATACCGGATATGATTACGGGCTGCCGGTATTATTACATACACGGTGTATGCAAGAATAGGAAAGCAATACAGAATCGGTAGTTCCGCTTGAATGATGCACAGGCTCCAATGAGCTCAACCAATGTGTCTACGCATTCGGAGTAAACTGGATTATGCAGACTATCCAATGTGCACCTCTCATTAATCTGACCTGGTCTGTGACATAACACTGCATTTGGTGAGCCAGGTGAAGCCAGTGAACCGGAATCGCATCCTTATATACAGAATATTTCCACATTCACCCCAATGGTGAACGTGACCTCAATGTATAGAATTTGGAATATTCAGAACACGTCACATCCTTCCGATCTCCCCACTGACCGAACGCATACTTCCTCGAGCAACGTAGCGAAAGCAACCAGTAACTCGACAGCCCAATGCTTACACGAATAAACTCGACATCCTGCTCCCCCCTATGCCCACCTGCACGCATCTACAACCGTTCTTAAATGGCGGCGTGCCTCTTGAAGGCCGCGTGCTCCACTCGCGCAACCAAAGTCTCTAAGTTCAGCTCACTAATTGCTGTTGGATTGTATAACCTGAATCAGGTGCTCAGGGTGAGCTCCCTGAATCAGGGACTTGAATCAGGTGCACAGTTTGGTTGGCCTGACACCAAATCAGGCAAGTTTCAGTTGGCGTTTGGTAGTATTATGCTTGCTTATGAAAGGAAGTTTTGGTATAGAAACGATAGTTGTAAAATATGGAAAATTTATATGTTCTAGGGGAAGTGTTAGATACATATCTCCATTAGAAACAGGAGTGGGTGCCTTTGTATATTTTTATCATTGTTTTAATTGACTTCAATTTAAATTATAATACGCAACAAGTTGCATTCCAAACAAGTGACCTTCGTTGGGTGTATGTATTAAATAATATAGCATAAACATTCTCACCTCTTTCATCAGGCCATAATTATATATCGTACATGTTCATTTTGTACTGTATTGTTTTTAACCAGTCAGCATTTTACCATTCTGAAGTAGAGTGTCACGAGTGGGCGGCGTGTGTGAGTGTATGTATGAGGACCACCATAATTGGGGCACTGTTCCTGTGTGTGGCAAACCGAATAAATAAATAAAAATAAAAATAAATCTGGAGGAAAACTGGGAATCCAGAGGGCTCCCAAGTCAGTGAAAGGAGCAAGCTGTAATAAGGTTTTTCTTGTGTTGAAATATTTTTTAGTGAACAATGATGGGTCAGGCAGAAAAGAAAATATTTGCTCGTAGTATGTACATATTTAGGGTATACTTCAACTCATTTTCGCTGCAAATATGTCTGTTGAACATCATACTGCCTTCAGGCATGGGCAACCATGTATACATTACCGATTGTTTTAACTACCCCCAGCCGAACAGACCCCAGCTAATTTAAGTTCGGCCAGTCTTTTAGATGCCCGAACACACCTGATAACTTTGTTTCTAGCTATCCTATACGCCCCCCTGCTGGCCACACAACGCTTGTTTTAGTTCTACTTCCCTGTCGGCCACGAAGAGCGCCTGACTGTCTTCATCCTAATTAGTATATTATTCAGATTAGACCGGGAAATGATCATGCCGTATTCCGGTACGAACAGGAAGTTTTAAACATTTCAAACTGAGTGTGATTATGTAGACTGTGGCTGTATACTTATGCCGACTGATTGCGTAGACCATAATCGATTATGTGCAAATGCTATGGCTACCGGATGGTAACATGACCCAAGCAGTCGCTGACGTCTCTATAAAGGATTTGCTCGCGACGTGCGTTACTCTTTTCTTTATAGCAAACAAAATTAATGCAGATAGAGGACGTGATTGAAGCGATACATGTGGAGAGCACCCAAGCTCCTGGAGGCTTGGCTGCTCCCGACGCAAATGTATGTTGTTGTACAAAGTCACAATTGTATCAAATAATAGATAATGCCAAAATATAACAAACACAAAAACACAATGAATGAACCTAAATCCGATCATGTGTTTTGGGGGAGGAGTATACTGAGGAAAGAGAGTGCTACGTTTGTTTTTACTGCACCCCTGCTCGCTTACAAAGGTCAAGCAAAACACTTCAACTGTGTCCCTGCCAGGTTCCTAACTCCATCAGTTCTACAGCCTGGATCTCACATGTATGGCACTCTCACCTGCCAGGGTGGACAACACTGAAGGTTGTGGAAGTGCCGATCATATAGTAAGATCGGCCTGCTTTCGCGTTTTCCCGTAACATAAGTAAGTGGAAGAGTAAGAAAAGAATGAGAAAGTAAGTGTAAGTGTCTATTGTGTTAAAAAAAATTGTCTCTTATGCCAATTTCACTATCATCACAAGCTGTGTATCCACACCGAATTTGGTGTGAATACACCTTTTGTTAATCTTACGTAATTATATTTAATATAATACGATTTATTGAAGTAATTATATTTAATCTAATTTAATATTTAGGTAACCAACAGCTCACTGGCAGTCGGATGATAATGACTTAAATACCTTGCTAATATGCAGGAAGCATGAGGGGCAGTACTTAAGATTACCTAAAGGTGTATACACACCAAATTCGCTGTGATTACACAACATGTGACTGTTAGTGAAATTGGCCTCTGATGTCTGATGTGTGACCGCGGTCATCAGGCTATGGTCACGCTCAGATAATCAGGGCCATTAGGTCTGGTCAGGTCAGGTCAGACCGTGAGGTCTGTCGGGTCACTGCGGCCGTGGAGTATATTCGAACACCGGGGTGTTCATGCCAGGTGGATTTCCGAGGTCACCAGACACAGAGCATGTCAGGATGGCCGAGCGGTCTAAGGCGCTGCGTTCAGGTCGCAGTCTGGTTCTCCAGGCGTGGGTTCGAATCCCACTTCTGACAGCGTTTTTATTCGGATTTTTTTGGACGTACTGTTCTGAGGTCCGCTGTTTCCGAGGTCACCGGGCACTGTGCATGTCAGGATGGCCGAGCGGTCTAAGGCGCTGCGTTCAGGTCGCAGTCTGGTTCTCCAGGCGTTGGTTCTAATCCCACTTCTGACATATTTTTTACTCGTATACTTCTGGACGTATTGTTCTGAGGTACGTAATAGCACACTATCCTGAGGTAGGGTAGTGTGTGTTACCATGACGTCCGGTATAGTACATTATCATGAGGTTGGACATAGTGTGTTACCATGAGGTTCGGCTTAGAGTATGAAAAGCTTGCTCCACGATGTGCGTTACGCTTCACTTTACAACCGTCAAGAGATTCATAAACATGGAGGATTTGCTTCAAGTTGCCTGCCGAGTGCACCCAAGGTAGTTTGGAGGCTCCGGGTCTTCCGACGGAAGTCTATTTGGTGGTAGTAGGACCACAACTTTATCCAAAGTGAGGGTCCGGTAAAACGTAAACCGCATGCTTATGGCATGTCAGATGTGTGAACACCAAACTCAAACAGGGGTGATCCGCACATTAAGGCGTTTAAGGCAGTGCCTCACCTAAGTAGAGCTAACAAATATTTCCTCTTTTTCTTAAATCGTATTGTCGTGCACAACGATGCTCTTGTCCTCCGGAAAATATGAAAATAAAAACTTCACACCAAAAATTCACGGGTGGTTTGTAATTATCGTGAAAATGTAAATTCATATTTACACATTCAGCTTAAAACAATTAAATTTACCAATTCAAAATTCAATCACTAATCTGAAATGCGTATGAATGAGGCAGGCCTCTGAAAGATATCGCCATATATTGCGCTTCCGTTTCATTATAAGCGCAGGGCAGAGGGCATTCGCTGAACGAAAGCGTTCCTGTGGAGTGCGTTGTATTGTCAGCGAAAATTATGTACGAGTTCACTTTCGAGCGACATCTGGACATGTTCCACACAAGAAGCTTCCATTGATTCCTGAAATGAAAGGATTGTGTGATATTGTGGGGTAGGAGCAAGTGACCTACCTGCTTAGGTATGTGAGGTGAGACATTCTTGGATCAAAAGCATAACTAGGAGTGTTCAGGAACGGTGGGGTCTACGACTAGGCCTTGATGTTCTCAGCCATTGCCACTCCCCCATCCAAGCAGACTGTTTTGGAGCAAAGTTGGCCTATGGTACACAATGTATGCAAAACTAGAAACATTTAATGCCAAATCTAAGGAGTATATGTAACTTGTAGTAGCTATCTAGTAACTTGTAAAAACTATCTTTAAAAAATATCTTAGCATATCTCGGAAAAATACAACGCTATTAGTGTGTTTTAAATTTAATGTAATTTATGTTAGTCTAACCCAGCTCACAGTCCTCGAAGTAACCCCTAAATCGTGAAGGACATCGTTTTGGAATTTGGTCGCCTTGCTATAATTGGTTGACGATCGCACCTTCTGTAGCAACGGTCGTTCCGTCTACTAACCCGGTTATGCCGGTTAGTAGACGTATACTAACCGGCCCGTCTCGGGATATACTAACATCACACCCCGTCTCGGGTGATGGTGTCTGAACACACCCAGCCTACCCCACGATCAGTACATCAGAGGAAAACAATATCGGTGGCTCCCGACTAGTGGGGCCGGGCCCACCGATGGTGGAGGTTTTTAAATGATGTGTTCTATGTTTCGGCGTAGAAACAATGTTTGGGTGATATGCTACGGAAAATCCGCATGCCAAACAAATTTTACATGTCCGTTTTTGATCCAGGTGCCAAATTTTACATGGCACCTCTTTTGTTAGATAATCACACGGCCAGCACCGCTTGCTTAGCAATATTTGCGGTACGGCAAACTCTATGTGCTAGGCAAACTTTATGAGCTAACACAAAAAGCAGCCCGACCATCGGCTTTTCAAATATGGATGGTCCGTTGACAGCACAAAGACGCCCGCTATGCTTTCCTTCCGGTCCCGCCCCTCATCCAAACTTTACATTTTGCATGTGTAAGTGGTAGTTTTTGACCCCAGATTGACTTTTGGGGGAAATAATGAGCAGTCATGCGTGACAATTAATCCAAACTCGGCGCGTTTGATTGTGTCTGCTGGTGTTTCAGCAGTGCCAGTTGTCTGATGGTGTTTCAGCAGTGCCAGTTGTCTGATGATGTTTCAGCAGTTCCAGTTGTCTGATGGTGTTTCAGCAGTGCCAGTTGTCTGATGGTGTTTCAGCAGTTCCAGTTGTCTGCTGGCGTTTCAGCAGTGCCAGTTGTCTGATGGTGTTTCAGCAGTTCCAGTTGTCTGCTGGCGTTTCAGCAGTTCCAGTTGTCTGATGGCGTTTCACAGCAGTGCCAGTTGTCTGCTGGTGTTTCAGCAGTGCAGTTGTCTGATGGTGTTTCAGCAGTTCCAGTTGTCTGCTGGTGTTTCAGCAGTGCCAGTTGTCTGATGGCGTTTCAGCAGTTCCAGTTGTCTGCTGGTGTTTCAGCAGTTCCAGTTGTCTGATGGTGTTTCAGCAGTGCCAGTTGTCTGCTGGTGTTTCAGCAGTTCCAGTTGTCTGCTGGTGTTTCAGCAGTGCCAGTTGTCTGCTGGCGTTTCAGCAGTTCCAGTTGTCTGCTGGTGTTTCAGCAGTTCCAGTTGTCTGATGGTGTTTCAGCAGTGCCAGTCGGCAGTGACCGTGCTGCTCGCCTGGTTTCAGCGCGTTTGATCGTGTCTGATGGTGTTTCAGCAGCGACAGGTGGCGGTGACCGTGCTGCTCGCCTGGCTTCAGCTCAGCAGCCAAGAGAGTGCAGACAAGGTGCCCTTCCATGGGTTTCTACCGAAGTATAAACTCAGGTATACCGACCGAGACTGAGCTGACCTGACCGGACCTGACCTGACGATAACTGACCGGGCCTGGTTTTGCCCAGGGTGACAGATTGTGTTGAATGGAAATTATTTATTACCATCTGGTTGTAGATCAACACACCAGACTAAACATATTGGTAAGTGGCAAATCTCATTGCATATTTTTATTGTTGAAGCGATACTTATAGCGATACTTATACTGTATTATTTGCCTATGTTTACATGGGTGGACACCACCACTGCAGATGTACCAACAGCTTCCTCAACAACGCATCATTTTTTCTGCATAAAGAACAAGCAAGAAACACGAAACCACGCTTTCCTAACGCAATGCGTTCCCTGCTGGATGCAAATTCAGATCGTGCGCTGTTCAACCTAACCGTTTGGGTAGGGGTTATGGCTGTGTGGAGGGGTTACGGCTGTGGGGAGGGGTTACAGCTGTGGGTAGGGGTTATGGCTGTGAGGAGTGGTAATGGCTATGGGGAGGGGTTATGGCTGTGGGGAGGTGTTATGGCTGTAGGGAGGGGTTACGGCTGTGGGGAAGGGGTTAAGGCGATGGTGATGGGTTATGGCTGTGGGGAGGGGCTAGGGCTGTGGGGAGGGGTTATGGCTGTGGAGAGGGGGTTGAGGCGGTGATGAGGGGTTACGGCTGTGGGGAGGGGGTTAAGGCGGTGGTGAGGGGTTGCGGCTGTGAGGAGGGGTTATGGCTGTGGGGAGGGGTTATGGCTGTGGGGAGGGAATACGGCTGTGGGGAGGGGTTATGGCTGTGGTGAGGGGCTATGGCTGTGGGTAGGGGTTATGGCTGTGGGGAGGCGTTATGGCTGTGGTGAGGGGCTATGGCTGTGGGTATGGATTATGGCTGTGGGGAGGGGTTATGGCTGTGGGGAGGGATTACGGATGTGGGGAGGGGTTACGGCTGTGGGGAGGGGTTACGGCTGTGTGGAGGGGCTATGGCTGTGGGAAGGGGTTACGGCTGGGAGGTGAACTCCCCGTGTATCCCAGCGGGGTGGCCGCAGGGCGGGGACGCCCCAGCCAGGCTCGGCCGGTGTTTGTGTGACCGCCACTGCCCGCCCGCAGGGCGTACCCGCCGCCCGGCGACGGCCGCCCCAACGACATCTACTACGGCTGGCGGACCAAGCCGCCGCCGGTCGCCGACGGCTGGGAACTGCGCTACCCCAACTACAAGTTGTCGCTGGACGTGCCCAAGGACCCGGAGCACTCGGTGTACGTGATCACGTGGAAGGCGGAGGCGGCGCCGGAAAGGCGTCGCCATCGCTATCGTGAAGGACGTGGTCGCCGCTACGAAGGCCGGCCGGCAACGGGCAACGACGTCGCGACGCCGACGGTGCCGCCATCTGTGGCGACGATGGTGCTGCCATCTTCAGCGCGGCCGACACGACGGCCGCTGCCGGTCGTCCGCGCGTCGCCGTCCAGACTCCACTTCCCGCCGGCAGTGGCGCCAACGTCCGCGTTCGGCGCGCGGCGTCCGCGTCCGTCATTGGCGCCGCCCCGCCGCCCACAGGCTCCGCCCACCGTCCAGTCGCTGCTGCGCCGGCCGGCGCAGGCTCCGCCCACCGTCCAGTCGCTGCTGCGCCGGCCGGCGCCAGCGCCATCTGTGTTCGCCCGGTTGAAGGCGGACCGCGGCAGGTACCCGCCAGAGCAGTACCGCGTGTTTCCTGGCGGCTTTATCCGGCTCTCCACCTACACCACACTGTCCGGCTGATCAGTCTGGCCACAGTGCGCACAGCTTCGGGTTCGGCTGAGAACAGACAACAGCTGGTGAGCTCCTCGTACTTTCTCAACCGAAACACGAGCAACGCGATAACTTCGCGGTCTGGCAAACCCTGGAGAGTGCGTGAGTCTACACTTCGAACTCGTTCAAGGAAACCATGCCCACTAGCAAGTTGCTCATTTACTTCCTGGAAGGCAAGACTGCAGTTATTTGCGGAACGGTTCCGAGGTGTCAGATTGAGGACGAGTGGTCTGGGGGTAAGATGCTCGTCTCACAATCGAAAGGTTGTGGGTTCGAGTCTCACCTGTCGCTACTCTTTGCCCGCGACCAATCGGCGTGAGAGATTGGCGACGCTACATGACTCAACGGTCGACGTGTCGTAAAGCCAATAACCAACCAACCAAGGCAAGGGCGTCACCATCTTCAGTTTCCAGGTCGGAGGACGTCACCATCTTCAGGTTCCAGGTCAGGTCCAGCGTCCCACCGTAGTGGCACAGGATCGGCACAGGATCGGTTTTAAAGTTGAGGAGCAATACCGTGCCCGTCTGCGTGGGGCCTGTCCTGTAAGCGCTAGAGAATGTTGAAAACCCATGGTATTCACTGCGCATTTTGCATGTTTGCGGAACATTGCATGTCATTAGATGATCACATAACATAAATACATGCATTTATGCGTACGTCATACATACATACATTATATTTACATACATATATGCATGCATGTATACCTACGCAAACATATATGCATACACAATGTATGCATTATACATACATGCATGCATACATACATGCATACACACATGCAAGCATACATACACTCACCATGCATTCCTTTTCATCCCTCAGTCACGAGAACATTAAAGGACGCAAATTCCAAGCGTATATCCTACGGCTAACTTGTGTCTCAACTTCTGAACACGCGGATTTCGATCAGGTATCCTACCGAACATTCCCAGTTTTCTCGGTGGGATCAAACCCCGCCAGAAAGTCCCAAGTGCTGTCCGGATCCACGGACCCCGGCGGTGGCGTCGCCCTTGCCGGAATGTTGTGTATGACGCGATGTAATTTATCGAAGTGAACGTATTTAAGGCGTGATTGTGTGTCAGCAGCGGCGACGATCGGTGTGCCGGCTCGGTTGTGATTCATGAAGTGAACATAGTAACATAGTAACATAGTAAAGCGATTCGTTGCCATGGGATCAGTGCCAACACGAATGGAAGGCGCACCACTAATCTGTAGCGTCGACATTGGCACCCCGAGTGGATGTGAGGGCTCCTGGTCAGTGCCGGACTCCAGTGCCCTTCACTGCCGCACTCCAGTGCCCTTCACAGTCAGATGTGTCCGTCGGTATCCGTCCTTCACTGTCAGCTGTGTCCGTTGGTATCCGCCCTTCACTGTCAGCTGTGTCCGTCGGTATCCGCCCTTCACTGTCAGCTGTCCGTCGGTATCCCCCTTCGCTGTCCGCTGTGTCGGAATAGTATTTAGTATTCAGGGACTATTAGGTACTCCACACGGCTACTGCAATTCTTCGCCTGCGAGCTGAAAGTTGTTGGGTTCAAGCCGCGACTGCCTCCGGGAAAACACGGCCACCGGCGACAGGCCGGCACGAGTTTGAGGGTCCGTCGTCGGTGCCGACACCGCACCCACCGCCGTGTACTTGGCTACACAATCAGTCCGGCAGCCATCGCAACTGGTCGAGACGCAGCACTGTGGAGGGGCGCTGGTGCGGGACCTGGTCTGTACTGTGGGGTGGCGCTGGTGCGGGACCTGGTCTGTACTGTGGGGTGGTACTGGTGCGGGACCTGATCTGTACTGTGGGGTGGCGCTGGTGCGGGACCTGGTCTACTGTGGGGTGGCGCTGGTGCGGGACCTGGTCTGTACTGTGGAGTGGCGCTGGTGCGGGACCTGGTCTGTACTGTGGAGTGGCGCTGGTGCGGGACCTGGTCTGTACTGTGGAGTGGCGCTGGTGCGGGACCTAGTCTATACTGTGGAGTAGTGCTGGTGCGGGATCTGGTCTGTACTGTGGAGTGGCGCTGGTGCGGGACCTGGTCTATACTGTGGAGTAGTGCTGGTGCGGGATCTGGTCTGTACTGTGGAGTGGCGCTGGTGCGGGACCTGGTCTGTACTGTGGAGTGGTGCTGGTGCGGGACCTGGTCTGTACTGTGGAGTGGTACTGGTGAGACTGGACAGGCGCTGACTCAGTGTAGCCTGGTGGAACGGTTCGGCGCCGACTGAGATTGGCCGTGTAGAATGGGTCTGAGCTGGGGCCGGGAGCGTATATTGCCGCGTATGTTGGCTGTGTGCCAGACAACTGCTCTGTCTGCGGCAGTCCTGTATGTGATAAATACAGGTGTTGGGACAGGTGCGTCAGTCTGAGGAGTGGGACAAGAGGTCAGATGCCGAGAGGAGTCGGGGTATACATGAGGAGAGATCGGGGAGCAAACGACTGATGAGGGGAGATACTGAGATATGTGAGTTATATATGGCGATAGGGACCGATGGACAGGTGAGGAGAGGGACTGAAGAATAGATGAGGAGAGGGACTGAAGAATAGATGAGGGATCGAGGAGCAAATGAGGAGAGGAACTGAATAATATATGAAGGACCGAGGAACAGGTGAGGAGAGGAAATGAAGAATAGATGAGGGACCGAGGAACAGGTGAGGAGAGGGACCGAGCGACATAGTTGTTGGAGTTATCGATGGAGGAAGCAACAGGGTAACAGGTGAGAGGAACCGGGTATAGATGAAGACGAATCTAGAAGTAAATAGGAGGGACCGAGAAACAGATGAGAGCGGATCGAGGGGCGGGTGAGAAATGCCCATTAGTGGATAAGGGAGGGGCAAAAGAACAGGTGAAGACGGAACTGCAGCATCCGCAGCAGGTTCGTGAACATCTGCCGAACATCTGCGTGAACATCTGCCGAAAGAAATGACGATAATCGGCCCACACGAGGCAGCAGCCGGATGGAAATGGTGCACCGTTGTGCACCAGTCGTAGCTCTTCAGCGGAGTGT
Source organism: Ashinkailepas kermadecensis (assembly GCA_034440615.1). NCBI lineage: Eukaryota > Metazoa > Arthropoda > Thecostraca > Neolepadidae > Ashinkailepas > Ashinkailepas kermadecensis. The sequence goes on along the minus strand of JAOTOM010001485.1, from coordinate 4,162 downwards.
TTTGTCGCTGACGAATCAGTTACAGAGCTGTCGGGACCGAGCGTCACGGGCGCGGCTCTTCAAACTGGAGGTGTGACCGACTGGTGGGTGAAATCCGACCGACAATGCAGCTACGTGTCTGACATGCCCGCCATACCTGCTGTGACCGACAATCCAGCCACAGGTGTGATATACCCCCACACATGCTCCGACTGACTATGCAGGCACGCGTCTGACACGTCCGCCACACCTGCTGTGGCGCACAAACGAGGAAAATCTAGACTATCACTACCAGGCAAAGAGACTAGTCTACACCTGTGCCACTTGCGAACGTTCTTCTTTTTACAAAGATAAGTGCCAATCACCAAGTTCGTAAGCTTCGCATTCACAACGCTCACAGTGAATCGCCATTCCTCAGTCACGACATATTTTGCATACCCATTGAAGAAAAAAAATCACGGAAGAACGCTATAAATGTATTCCAGTGTATGGTGACGGTAAATCTTCAAGCTCAATGCCATCTCGCTGAAAAGCTTGCTTCGTGGTGGTGACTATGGTCGATCGATGTACCTGCGATGGCGGAAACGGTCTGCAACAGTTAGTCTCCTTCTTCAGGGTCCTCATATGAAAACATTCTTCCACAGCCCGGACCTGGCACCTGTTATTACGCCTCTTGGGCTGAAGGGCGCATCAACTGTTGATGGCCATTGAGCTCATTGCACCTCTTGGGCTGGAGAGCGTATGAAACGTTGGTGGTTATCGAGCTCATTACACCTCTGCCAGAGTGGGTGATCCATGTGGAAATTAGCACCGATCTCTAGCGGCAATCAGACAGGGGCGGATCCAGGTGGTGAAGGCCCCCACCCCAACAAGCCGAACTTTACTGATATTTTGCATCAAAATGACATTTCCCCGAAATATTTATTTAAAAAAACAAAACAAAAAAGCATTGAGATATTGTCGAAAACAGACCCGACGAATGTGCAAACCTGACGAGTTTTTTCCAAATCGGAGGTTTTGTTTAACTTCCCTCAAGCCAGGCTTTTGGACCCACCCATGCGATTAAGTCTCCGGATGAGAGGAATGTGGAAATTAGTTCCCAATTTAGGTCATTTACCACTGAAATCAGGGATCTTTGGTTCGTTAGTTAGTTCTGCGATCTATAATCGGTAACCTTTCGAACACACCGGTTCAATCCAACCAAGACCAAGGGACGATGAACGAAGACAACCATTCACCATCCAAAACATCGAGTGCGGAAAATATCCACTCCACTGATCGACACAAAAGAAACAAAAGAAGCATGACCAATATCTCCTTATTTAAAGTCAAATATGCCCCTCACACACAGCATAACAAGCGCCCAAACACAGCACCGCCTGTTGAAAGTCTCCCCTGATCAGAGGCAGACAACCGCTGTCCAGGTCGCGCCGCTATACTGCAGTATAGCGGCGACTATACTGCATACTGCAGTATATAGTACTGCATATTGCAGTCTGCAGTCGCCCACGCCAGCGGTGATGTCACAGCACTCAGGTCAGCAAAGGTCACGAACGTCGAGTGAGGAAACGCCACCCAGCCCGATCCATACGAGGGTGTCATCGAGTCGCGTGCGCCTTCCCGTGCAGCGACCTCATCGTTCAGGAAAACGGCATCCAAACGGGCATCATCATCATCATCATCCAACGTCTCAACGTGAAGCGTGCGCGAGAACAAAACCCACCTTCTCTCCCACCACACAATGCCAACAACACGCATCTGAGCCATATTGTCTATCGCATGTCGTGACCTATGCTTAGCGGTCAGGGCAGGTCACAAGGGTCACCGACACCAGGGTGCACACTGGCTCGATAGGTGGTGGTAGGAGTCACCACAGTCAGGGTCAACATAGTCGAAGAGGCGCGTCAGACCCAGGCGGCCCCACGGTCCGCAGAGGAGCGACACAGCGCGGACTCGGGCGACACAAAGCCCAGGGCACGATCACATTCAGGCCGACATTCCCAGCACGCAGACGGTCACAGAGGCCACGCCGGAAACACGTCGCCGGCTCGTGCCTCCACACGTGACGCCCCGCCCATCGCCACACCGTGAGCCAATAAACGCGCATCACACAACCACGTGTCAGATCAAGCTCCTCCCCCTTCAGAACGCAGTCCGGCGCGGGGGCAGCGGAAGCCAACTATCAGAGCTTCCACACAATCCACACACACACACTTCGAACGCTCCCCAGCCGCGCCGAGCGCATATCACCGGTCCAGCCGGCTGGCGGACCCGTCACGGCGCGCTCCCTGCACTGGTGACGTCACACACACACGGGCACCACGCGCCGCCAGTCAGACGTCACAGCCCCCGCGGCGGCGACGAGGCGCCGCCACCGTCACGGCCCGGTCGGTGACCGATCGGTGGCCACGGTGACCGATGTCCGGCCGGTGGCCACGGTCCGCCGGCCAAGGCCCGCCGACGCTCAGCTCGTCCCGGCGCCACCGACGCCCGCCGACGTCACAGCGCAACAGCCAATCGGCGCGCGCGCGCGCCGACCACGTGACCGCCGACCGCTCACCGGCCGTCGGACGCGAGCGGGGCGGCGACGGGCGCGAAGGCGGCGCCGCCGGCCGCCATGCCCGCCGCGTTGTTGGCGGCCAGCTGCGGCTGCTGTTGCTGCTGCTGTTGCTGCTGTTGCTGCTGTTGCGGCTGCTGTTGCTGCTCCTTGGCGGTGAGTCGGTCGATGAGCTCCTGCAGCGGCGCCAGCTCCCGGCGATCGATCAGGTGGAACTCCTGCCGGACAGGGAACGGTCTGAACTGCCGGAGGGGGAAGCACGTGATCTGACTAGTTAGTTAGTTATTGTAGTTTATAGGCGCATCGACTGCAGAGGTCACATAGCGCCCTGTGTGACCCTACTTGGGTCACAGACGGGAAAACACGCTACCCAATCGGGGCCACAGACGGGGGCAACACGTGACCAACTGGGGTCAGAGACGGGGAAGCACGAGACCCAGCTGGGGTGACAAACGGGAAACACGTGACCCAATTGGGGTCACAGACGGGGAAACACGTGACCAACTACACCTTGCAGCCAGCCGGACCGGTGGGCCGCCGGCTCCGGCTCCGGCTCCCGGCTCCGGCTCCGGCTCCGGCTCCGGCTCCGGCTCCGGCTCCGGCCCGGCTCCGGCTCCGGCGACTCAGCGGAGCCCTGCTGAGACGCCCCCCACCCACTCCGGCTGTCGCCGGGGCGCCGCCGACTATCCCGAGCCTCATAGTCGCCGGCGGCAATGCGCAAATGACCAGCTTTTGAGTTCTGACCCTCCAAATAATTACATTCCGATGAAAAATCCACTACTCGCATTGCTAGGTGAAGAGCCATACGTCTGCAGTAATCGCAGCTGGCCACGCCAGATCCAGTGGTGATAATTGCGATGAAGGAGGAGCAGCATGCCCTGTAGGCCTACAGGTACCAGCCGGTGACCTATGGATCAAGCTGAGGATTGAGATCAAGCTGGGATCAAGCTGGATCAAGCTGATGATTGAGAACACGATGGCAGATGCTGTGACGACAGGCGTTGGTTTATGAAAACCATTGGAGGGCACAATACATGAGTGCGATGGGCGGGATAAATTGGATTGGGGGGGGGGTACACAGTCCATAGCACCCATGTTAAAAGTTGAAATTACTGGGGGAAGCCAACATTGGTGGTGGTTGTGACGTCACGACACACTCAGCAGCTGAGGCCATACGGTGTCACCTGTCGCTGCTCTTCGCCCGGGACCAATCGGCGTGAGAAATTGGCGACGCTACATGACTCAACGGTCGACGTGTCGTAATACCAATAACCAACCATACGGTGTCGCCTGCCTCTCCTCGCCCTGGCAGGAAGCCAACATTGATGGCGAACATTGGGAAGCCAACATTGAAGTCATCGAGCGAGTTCTGGCGGACCCAGGGCAGCACCGCTGTGACCCTGGCGTACACGCCCGGGGAGCCGTCCTCAGGGGTGCCTCTGGCCCATAAGATCATGTCCACCAAAGCAGCTGTTCTGCTCCAAACTGACAAGCGATCTGCCGCCTGTCATTTCCGCACATCATGCCAAATAACGTTCCCTTCAGGCAGGCAGGAGTGCGCCCCGTCCATCACAGTCGCAGTCGCAGACAACCAAAAACGCCCCTTTCAGAGGAAAAGACGCGCCT